>OMLP01044804.1:24951-38618 GCA_900302685.1 Spondyliosoma cantharus
CCACCACCCTGGCTCCTACCACCACACCTGAACCCACCACAACTGAATGGTTCATAGAGGAGTCTACCACTTCACTACCATTCCCAACCTGTCCACCTGGAACCTTCTCCAAAACAGATGAATATGGGTATCCACTGCTTGACCCAGAGGGAATATTGGACTGTTATCCAGAAGGTGAGTCTTTGAGGGAGTACTTGAAGTTCATCATAACACACGGCAGAGAGCATTTAGAAAATATTGATCTAAATAAAGATTTTTTGCTTGAGGGATGAAACAAAATACTGCATGGCCCCAGTTTGCAATGTTACTTAGTACATAGCTTTTCCACAGAACATCAGTCAAGTTAAGTGAAACGTTTTAGAGGCAGAATAATGAACATAAATAAGTATGACTTCACTAAATCTCTCAGTTGATTTGTTTGTCATATCCATCTAGGCCAAGGCCACAAGTGTTTCCTGTCTATACCCACAGAGTCCTATAACTCTATAACTGTGTCTGTCATAATTGTGTGATCTGGTCAGTGTGTGTGTGTGTGTGTGTGCGTGTGTGCGTGTGTGTGTGTGTGTGTGTGTGTGTGTGTGTGTGTGTGTGTGTGTGTGTGTGTGTGTGTGTGAGGCAAAGACTTTACAAATGTTTTACAGATACATTTTCACTGTAATCAGGGATCGACTTTGAATATGCCAGACTTCCACCTAATATCTCTTCAAATCCCTGTGAAAATTATGACTCAGTCGTCGCTCGGGGTAATGACTGTTTACACTCTGTTTTACAGCATGTTTTTTTTAAAATAATCAATCTGTTCAGTGGGAGTGTTGACGCCCAGACTCGTATCCTTTGCCCCGGGTGTTTCACTAATTGTCTTTAGCTAAGAACGGATACAATAATGAGCCCTCACAAAGTCTATGGCCTGCCAACGTCGAGATCAGATAAGCAGATATTGGTGTCAAAGTTCTGCAAAAGGTGGCGGGGCCAACGGTGAGAGGTTATATGGATTGAGGGTGCTCTGGCAAGCGTCTGCTCACATCCTCCCACGCAGCAGCGGCAAGCATCAAACCATGGAGTTTTCATCATCTCAGGCACAGAAACATACACACACAGGCATTTCTCCAGTCCCCAACATCGACCCTGCCTTACCACACACACTGACATGCACATTTGTAACATGCACACGTACAAGCAACACATGCAGTATTCATGTTTGTGTAGAAATGCATCAAAGCAGAAGCAGCATTAATTCAGTTAGAATTGAGGGAAACCAGTGGTTGTTATAATGACATTGCCATTTTAAAGTCATGTTCTGTTCAAATCTATACAAGACATTGTCCTCACATGTCATGCCGGCTCTAAATATCCTTCCCAGGCAGCATCCATAAAACAGGTCTGATGTGGAGGCTGTTTCATGAATGAGAAACATGATCTGGGAAAGCACTCAATTTAACTTTGAGGCTCTGCGGCTGTCCCCTTTGATAAGAGAAATCCCCTCGAGTGTCTGCGTAAACATGTTTCACGCACATGCACACACCCACAACACACAGGGACTATTACCTGCTGTCAGACTGGTGAAGAGTCGTTTAAACACGATCATACACAACAAAAGGAAAAGGAAAGCACTTCCTGACATCGCTCATCTCGTATTACAAATCAAAAAAGGTGCGAAGAACAAAACACAATATGACTCTTTCTGTGATGTGACTTACATGGAAACATGGGAAGAAATACATTAAATCTGATGCAAGTGTTGCACTGAATGAAAAACAAAACCAATGAAATCGAAGAGACAAAAACTCAACAGCCAAGGGTAGTGCATGGTGTTATTATCTGAGCTGGTCTTCATCAATCTTATTTATGACTTCCAAGTCAAGCTCATTTGAGGATTTGAATAGATTCCTGAAAATGGATTACGTTTATTTTCTCATATTAGTCACCACAATGTGTCTGTTTGTTTTCCAAGCCCCAAGGATAAGCACTGGATTGTGTGCTGATGGTTTCTTAATGGCTGAAGTCGAAGCTACAGGTCATGTCATGCCCAGAGAGTAGAAAGTTCTGAGGATCACATACTCTCTCAAAATGATTCCTCCAGTAATCACTATTTGAGCTGTTAGGTCAGTATTTATTGTCTGCACATGCAGCAGCAAGACTGCAGTTCACGGTGCAGAGAGAGCCAGAATCGGCATCTTACGAACATGGGAGCAACATGTCTGACGTGTGTGTGATTGACCTGCAAAAGGAAACACTTCATAAGATCAAATGAATTGTAATTGGCAGAAGGGGGATGTGAATAAATTGTTTTTCAGTGCGTGGTATGGTAATCTTTTTGCTTTTTTTTTTCCCCATTCAATAGCTCCACAGCATTGGCAGCGCACCGGCAGCTGTAGAACCTGACTACGAAAACAGCTCTTTAATCAGTTATTCATAGCATTCCTGCTGCCTCAAGGCCACCCTTGTTGGCAAACACTGCTTTGTAAACCAACAAAAGTGCACTGCAAAGAACCGGTGTATAATGAAGCTGTTATTAGAGCATGCATACAGCAGCTACGCTTTTGATACACACTAAAGAACCAATTAGCAGGAGACAATTCTCAGGGTGCACAGGACCAGCAAATTAAAGCACTTATAACGTTCAGCAAGCAAGCAAGAGATGCAAATGTGGCTCAATTTCTCATCCCATAAGCAAGAGCTTATTAGTCATTTATCACACATTTTAAAAAGATCAGTTGGGTTTCATTGTGGAGTTTTATCATAAACTCTACACGCAGTATTGCTCACACACATCTGCTGCAGGAGAATAAGCCGTGATGCTACATCACCCTTACATGCCAGACAAAATGTGAACATCTTCAACAGTTGATCATCCTCGAAGACATCTGCTCTTACTCTTTTACTGACTCTTAGACGGACAGACTGATATCAGTCCAGTCTCCGGAATAAAATCTTATCAGGTTACATTGCTGCATACCACTGATCTGGTCACAGTTGTACATCTCATAGACTATGTACTATATTGACATTTCCACAATGAGTGTCATATCATGTTCATATTACATCTTTATAACCTGGCTGTCATATCGAGAGGAGGAGGGGATGGTGGTGGGGTTACAGGCAAGGAAGCTGCCAAGCCACCAACTGCAGTTCAAGACTGAGTTTTAACATTTGTGAGCGTGAAACCACTGGACCTTTTTATGGCGACCACAGGACAATTTCAAGCCTTGAGGCAACAATATCAGGATGTTTTTTCACGGGAAGTCAAGACATCTCCAGCAGTGTTTGTGGTGACCAAAAATGATATTTTGAGCCAAAACTCGATCTATTCCTAATTCTAACCGAGGGTTTTTTGTCCCCAAACCTAGCCAGAACATAAAGCGCTGTCACAAGATAAAATCAAAAATTGAGCTGAAAGTGTGTAGAAATTGGCATTTGGTGTGATTTTTTTTCTTAGTAACTGAGTGCAACAGAACGCGATGAACATAAATTCCCAGTAACAATTTTTCAGATGTAATGTAGGTGCTAACTATAAACATCGACAACTCATTACATATACCAATGTTATGTGTTGAAACTTGTACCCTGAAGTGAACCTGTATGTAACAATGTGATCCTACCTCACTGTAGTTACGCTGTAGCGGAGTGGCTGTGACAGAGATACCATTTAGCCTATTACAAGACACTGTACCATCAAAATGGTTTTGAAGCTGTTATTTTATGGTAAAAAGTTACATGACGTTGCTTTAAAGACAAGAGTCGCAACATAAAGAAATGTTAAGTTTGAATTTATCTGTGGTTTGTGAAAATCAGCATTACCAACATTTATTGTGGCAATGAGTGGATGATATTAGAATTTTTTGTTCATGTTTTCAAACAGCTTTTTTCGCTGGATTTTAGGAGGATTTTATGATGAGGACTAGCTCATGTCACCGACGAACATAAGACTATGTCAGGTGATGAGTTTGTTTGAGGTTGCAAATTCATTAAACAGCGAGATGGAGCAGCTAACATTACCTTACACCTTGTTAAGCTGTGTCCAGCTCACAGCACACAAAGTGCATGTGCTACATAGATAGGCAGATTAACACACAGTCTATACATTCACTTTTAAATACTGTCTATTTAGAAAGGACTATATAAAGTTTTTGTTTTTGTTTTTTTACTTTAAGTCATGCCTTTTCAACTACTTCTATGTAGAGTCATACCAAATCATAGGTTTGTTAGATTTGTTATTGTTACCCAGGTCTGGAACTCTTTAGCCATGTGAAAGTCAGGATATTGGAGCTTAACTCGCTGTATGGGAAATGCTCTTCTATAGGGTTTCGCATGCGAAAGAAGACGGGGCAGAAGGGCCTCTGACAAACATTTACAGAGCAGAGCAATTAATTCTGAGTCATCACCCGTAATCCACTACTCGCCTGTCTACAATACAGGCTACAGTGGCCACGCATGGACACAAAAACGCACACACACTTGGGAGGATTGGGTGTCTGACTAATTAAACTACAGATTAGGAAGTGAACAGTGTCGTCTGAATAAAGAGTATCTGAAGGCAAATTAAAAAGCTGTGATCCTCACAGCCTGCTGACAGCTGTCATCTCATGAACACAACCAGTCATGTGTAGTTAATAAATATAGTTTTGTGTACTCCTCTCAGTCACCTCCTTGCAGTAGTATGATTTACTAATTGTGGTGCATTTATAGTTACCCACAGGCAGCCAGAAAGAACAGGATTACTATAGTTGAAGGGACTATGACTTTTTAATGTTAACCAGTTAGATTTGCAGCGCTACTGTGAAGAAAAAGTCTCAATTTACAGACATTCTCAGAGTTATAAAAGGATATTTCTCATTTCAAATTGAAATTGCTGTTTTCTTTGTTTGATTTGTCTCAACTACTGTAATGCTGTTCTTGGGAGTGAGATGAAGGAAATAATTGGTCATCCTGTGTTGCTGCTAGAGTTACAGTTTACATTCAAAATATCAATCTTAAATTCATCATCAGCATAACATTAGAAGCTAATAAACCCCATCACTGAGAATGGCAGGCTTTTGTGGAAACCTCCTGATACTTAACAAACTCACTAGTAGGAGGACTAGGATTGAGCCCTGTGGCACACCGATGGCAGAGATGGTTCTATGAGAGGACATAAACAACTTCACAGAGAAATGAATCACCAGTGATTCTGCTGTGGTCAAACATTCTCTGCAGGTCGAACTGGCTTTCAATCAGGTCATGTTTGTAGCGGTGTGTGTCCCAATGTAAATTTCAGCACTATGATGCAATATTGACTCATTTGGAGTAGGAATCATTTAATTTCACATTTCATCAGATGATTAAACAAACCATGACTGATTTTTTTTGTAGGCCTGTGGTATATTCGTTTAAGACTTTTAGCTAAAATGTAAACAGAACAAAACTGTCCTAGACCTTTTCTGCTTCACCAAGTGAGAAATGTCTGTAGCAGAGAAAAGGAGAGATTCCTGCTGGATGGAGAAGCCTCAGTGCATTAGGTCTTTGCCAGCTCTGTAGAAAATGTGATTTTCAGTTTGTATACACCGTTGAGGTCAATATTTAAAAGTGATTAACTTGAGCTTTGACTGTTTACTTAGATGCTTATTGGCATATAGACCACTGCATTGTGTTTGAATCACCACTGACCTTATTTCAGCAATGCATATTTTTTATTCATATATTTTATATTATTTTTTGTCTCTAATTTTACAATGAATCTGTCTATATTATCAAAATAATCAATATTTGTTTTATTTTATGTTTTGTATGAGGCAGCCTTCACCCCTCCATACTATAAACGACACTACTGTGTCTGTCGAATAGATGGCTGTCTATCCCCATCTTGTGGCCTGCATTGATACCGCTCGCAAGATCACCATAAATAGAAAGAGACGGTTACATTTTTGTGATATTGATCACTTAGATGTTTTCTCTGCTTTCATCGGTGGTGTCAGATGTCAGGTCAGCAGCAGAAAACCTCACACAACATGTAACAGGTTCATTTACATCTCATGTTCCAGGCATCTGGATAGAGGTCTCATTTAGATTCCAGTACAGTGAGAATACATCTTGTATCAGAGATCACCAAAAGTCATAGAAATTCAAAGGTCAGAGCTGTAGCACATGTATAATATGCATTTGATCTAGGGATGTTTGTGTATGAAAGAATAATAAAATATTTTCTCTTAGAAAAGACAGTGTTGTGTGCTTAAATCTTAATAGTTCAATTAAATGTTTGAATGTGAATGTATGCATACAACCATATAAAACATGTGAAAAGTAGTATAAATGACACTGCTGCTGTATTTTTATTATAGAGCTACTGTATCAGACTGATTTCTGTACTCTGTCTTGGCCATGTATACCCCTTTTCTGCTGTCTTCATACTGTTGCATTTGCCACTGACTGACTCAATGTCCCCACAGGGATAAAAAAAAAAAAAAAAGAAAAGAAAAAAGTGTTATCATCTTATCTTAAACAGAAATATATATCAAGAAGAAGAAGACACTGAACCAGTCAGTCAGGGCCAGAGAGATGGATGAGCTGACAGGCACAGAGAAAGATGATGTGGATAAGAAGAGAAGTGAAGGTAAAGAGCTATGATCAGCTGATGGTGTTGGTCAAGCACCAACATGACACGAGCAGATGTGGCGCCGTTTGAAGTGGCACGTCACCCTCCTTGTGGGTGTTGGAGAAGACAGATAGCTCAGCAGACAGGCCATCCTGCCCCGAGGCGAGACTGATTTATGGGGTAGACTTGCTGAGCGGTCAGGGCAGAGGGGAGAACAGGGTCCCCTGTTTCAGAACTTCTCACGCTGTGTGCACACTGAATTGGACTCTGCCTGCAGGGCACTCCTGCTCGGACTCTGCTGCAAAAACATTTTATAACAAGTCATCTAGCATTGACAATTATTATGGAATTATATCCACGTCAATGTACAGTACATTTCTTCATGTTTGTTGGGGAAAAGATAAGAACAGTGAATAACAGCTTTAATTACACTGAATTGCTTTTGTTTTTGAGTACAAGGTTTGGCCTTTGACCTGATGCTGCCATGTTGTTTGCCCCCTCTAGTCCTCTGGAGGCATACTGTATGTGTTTTTGAGCACATAGGTCAGAAGGGAAGTGCAGATATTTCACCTCTGGAAAGGAGGAGGATCAGCTGCTCATATTCAGCTGTTTACCACAGCAACAGCTGCTCTATAGGTTTGTATGTAGTTTGCATTGAACATGTAGGTTGTATATTAAGAGTAAAATAAAGGGAAAAGGGCGGTCCCGTCCTCATGAAACTGACATAGTGCGTCTGCTTATGAACATGCGTTGTGTAATGAATATGTGAGATTCATTTTTTACTGACAGTTCAACAAGCTGAAACACAATACTGACAGATTATTACTTTTTTTCAAAATGACATGGAAAACATGCTAGCATGCAGTTTCCTATTCACACATCAAGCATGCAAAGAGCAAAATTAGCATTCATTCAGAGGGGGCAGTAAAACTAAAACAATTAGCTGAAAGATGCTAAAATGCTCTGTAGAGGTGAGGAGAACTGTAGAGTTGGCTAATAATACTCTGTGGTGTTCCCCACTACAAGCAAGACAAGTGAGTTACTAAATCCAGTCTATACAAAAATATTGCGTTATCAATATTTATTTTTTCATATATCTATTGTCAGTTGCCTACCAGTTATTTGGGACTTTAACTGAAAACATGTGTCCAAAACCGTCACATGTTTTGAATTTGCATGCAAGTTTATCCTCATTACACCAAATGATTACTAAGAGCAGCTCTTAACTGACAGCGACTATGAAATGACGGTTAAGAAGAGCCTGTGTTCCTAGATGACTGATCTACATTACACCTGAACTTGCAAAAAAATTTGTTTTTTTGTAAATAGAGTCATGTGCATGTTTGGTGAAGGCAACTAATAGGCTGATATTTGCAAGTTAAAGCTGCCAAAGCCTTTTTTGACACAGCAGTGAACCCTGAACTGAGTATAAGAGATAGAGAAATACAGAAAAGACGTATTTATTCTGTGCAAAATTGGCCAATTGCGACACATGGTACTGTTTGTTGCTTTCTGCTATAACATCAATTCATCACTGAACAAAGCCTTTAGAATTCAATTCCCCCTCCATGTCTCAGGGCTTCTTTTACGTCTCTTGTCTTCATTGTGAAATTTACTGTAGGTTCTCCGTTTATTAACCACATCCTCCCTAACTCAGAAAGGCGTCTTTCCAGTCTTCTGTCTGGCTTGAATTCACTCTTGTCCCACACTCCCTTTTCCTCTCTGTCAGCCTCCTGCTGCGAGGGGTTTCTCTCTGACAGGGTCAGGGGCTGTGGTACTTCCCCCAGTCTCCTTGCAGATTTCCCATCGTTTTCAGTCCGGACCCACTGCTGCTGCTGAGATACACGCACCGCAGGGGGTCAGACATGAATGTCCTTCTTCATCCTCCTCCTCATTCTTTCTCATTTCCTGCTCTTACTCTTTCTAATGTCCAGTCACCCTGCATCATCCTTCTGTCTTACAGCACATCGGCCACCTTCTCTTACGTTTCCTCTTTCTACATCTCTTCCTCCAGTTCCTCCTTCCTATCTTTCCCCACCTTCCTTCCTCACCTCCTCCTGTCCTCCTCTGTCAATGTGCAGAAAGCATTAACCCTCACTTGGGTCTGGCCCTGGACAGTGGAGAGGATTAAATTTCCACAGGAAGGGTAACGCTTGTCTGAGAAGTGTCCAGGCTGAAAGGTGGTGCTGGGAGATCTGTATTAATCTCACTTACATCTGCCTACAGCTGTCTTACTCCAGATGCAGAGAGACAGGGGAGTCAGCGAGTGTGTGAATGGAAAGACCTCTTCATCCTGTTGTTAATCTCTAAAATGTGACATATAAAGCTTCTTTATGTGTTTTTAGTCAAACTGTATTTTTTAAAGAGGAAGATGGTTCCAGATCCCAAGTGTAGCAAATTTAGGATCTAATGTAATACGTCTGGATATAAGATAGTATTTTTGCAGTGTGTTTTTGTTATGAATTCAGCAGGTCTAATTCAAAGTTCCAGAGTCTTCAGCTATCCACAATCCAAAATAAAATCAAGCTCTTTCACTACGTTTAAACCTCAGAGATACGGACGTATCTTTATCTGCTGTTATCATCCTCACTAGTGTAGTTATCATACCCTCTCTATGTTTGTAAAACATGCTACTGTACATTACCCTCACAATATTTCTTCTTGCACTTTTTTACACTACACTGTATATACTGTTACCTATACACTAGCCTGTACATGTACAATGAATACATGCTGTTTTTAGCTATAATTATATTATATATATAATTATAAATTTTAGTTGGTTGAACGCTTTTGTCCAAACTGAAATATCCCAACTACCATTGGATGAATTACCATATATATTCACGCTCCCCAGGGGACAGACTTCATCCCATCAAAATGTAATTTTACAGAAAGGTTGGGTTATGATCAAACAACTGTAAAACTGATGACATTCCCGTCATCCTTAGCTGTACTTTGTGTTTAGCCGTACTTAGCAAATGTTAGCATGCTGACATGCAAAGCCACGATGGTAAACAATTGTACTTGCTAAACAGCAGCAGTCGTGAACTTGTTGCGTCACTGATGATTGCATGAGCCTTTTTGAGGGTTTGTTTAGTACCTAGCAGTGCAATTGATGATATGTGTTCATCATCTAATGTAATTATTATCATCATCACCATCAGGAGGTATGCATGTGTTACTATGCACAAAATATCCAAGAAAGACAATGTTTTTAAAGGTCCAGTATGTAGGATGCAGTCCCTAGCTCCGAGGTTGCAGACTGAAACCAAGGGAACAGTCCTTGTCTCACTGGTATCCACTAAAAATGCAAAATAAAGAAAAAAAGGGGAAGGCCCTCTCTGGAGCCAGTGTTCATTCTGTGCTACTGTAAAAGCATGGTGGTGCAACATGCCCAACTCTGTGGAAGAGGACCTGCTGCCTCTGGAGATATGAAAGGCTCATTCAAAAGTAACAGATATACAACGATTCTCAGTTTATTAATGGTAGTAACAATATAATTTTACTCAATTTCTGCCCCTAAATCTCCCTGAATAATACACACTGGACCTTTAAGTGAGCTGCTAATAGTGGCAGTAAGGCTTGGAATAACTGTAGAGAGCCCACGTTGTGTTTTTATGGAAGAAAACAACGTGTTGGTCTGAGGTGTTACTTGTGGTGTTGCTTTAGCTAAACTTGCAGGTTGGGAATTGTTGGCACTTGTGAAAGAGCATTTGACACACTTGCCTATTCTTTATTTTAGTCAGCATCTCAGCAAAAAGCAAATGGGTGACAAGCTCGAAAGTGGCACTGCGCTTGTTACCTTTTAATTAAGCCATGGATTGGTGCCCAAAAAGGCTGCCAAGCATGTTTGTTACAGAGTCCCAAAACACAAGAGTGTTTGTATTGTGTGTGGGGCCTCCACCGAGCAAATCTCTTTCAGTCGCTTTTGGTTACAGGTTGGACTCTCACAGGGCACAGGCAACACTTGTAACTGTTTGCTCCACATACACGAGTGTGTCTGCATCTGTGCATCTTATCCCATGTGAGGATAATTAGATTTGTCCTACAAGAGTCTACTTAAACACCACACATTCACTCCTCTGCTTTTGGGATAAAGAGCTGCGTACTACCTTCAGCTAAACCCATCACATACCTTTGCTCTCGATCCCATCATGTTGCCATAACATCTAAATGTTCCCATCATGTCTGGATAATGTGTCAGTTGATTAAAAGTACAGGGCTCAATAAAGCTACATGCAGCCCTGCTACAAAGTGAACTCCTTTTATTGTCTCGTGTTGTACATTAGTTTAACCATGATTAAGGGCAGAGACAATATGGCTCAGGAGTCAAGGTCTGTGTTTGTGTGTATGAGCCTGGGCTTGCTGCCATCTCTAGTATGAGATGTTGATGGATGGGTGTCACCTTGGCTCTCCCGATGACAGATGCTAAGTTATGGGGCCACGGCAACACCAGTTTATCATAACAATGTTTCGGAGAACCACAATGCACTGCTGTCCTGCTGCCCTTCAGGAGACAATCTGCTCCTTAACTGCACATATTAACACATTGCCTTCTTCGGCCACTGTGGTAAACTGCATTTACATCAACATTTTAGGAATTAAGAGACATTTGAATCAGTGCAAGAGCAACAGAAATGGATCATAATTTAAGCAATAAAGAGGTCAAAGGTCAAAGCTATACTAATTGCCCCCTATTCTTGTGGCCGCAGGATGATATACTGTAACAGCTTACAGTTTGAAACAAGACGAAATAGGCTGGTTAGCTTCAACAGAACTGTGTTGAACAGCCAGAACACTTTTCCCTTCTGCTATCATCAAACCAGACTTGTTGTGTCCTAGAATCTATAGCCATGCTGGTGGCTCATTTATGTATTCATTATAAATGGATACTAGCGTGCTGCTCAGCCTTTGCGTCTAATTCTACCTGATGATAACTAACGGTATTAGCGCAAAGAAAATTCCCAAAATGCACCCCCATAGACCTCCTTTAGAAAAAAGATGCCTGTTAAACTGCTGATAGACAGCAACATCACTTATTTTTTTCCTTCTATTCTATTATGATTTTTTTTTTCAATCCTTATCTGTTTTATACTCATACAACTTTCCTTGAGCTGAGAAAAGGCAACTTAAAAATCCTTGACGACTTTACAATGTTAGCATGTTAACCAAGAAGTAAGAAAACTGTGTTGGGCTTTGTGGCAGGCAAGCAATTCTTATTGAACTGAATAGATGCCATCTTTAGGATCAGTATCTCGTTCAATTTAAAATCGATGTAGTGGTTTTGTGAGGCTGTACTTATGATGCATTCCATTTGTTTCAGAAGTTGGAAGTTGGAACTGGGAATTATTTCATACCCGAGTTGACTGCATTCAAATTGGGATACCATTTCTAGCCAGGTTAAGGATTGTTATCTAGGTCGAGGTTGGTGCTTCTGACTTTCCGAGTCAGAAATCCAACTTTCGGGGGGTGTTCTGGTTGAAAGTGCTGACTGGAAAACTCATAAATTCCAAATTCAAATGGAACACACCATTAGGCACAGTGGTGCTTCGAGCTGAATGCTAATGTTAGCACGCTAACATGCTCACATGACAAGTTAACATGTTGATGGAGGTATGTTTACCTGCTAAACAGATTTTCACCTCCACTCATGTCTTCATGTTAACATGGTAACACAAATTAGGCTGATGGGAAAAATATTAAACCAATTGAAATTTTGACCGATAATGGCGCTAGATAATCATAACATAACATACAATTTCATGGCAATCGTGAAATATTTGTACTCAAAACCAAAAAATGTCGACCTCATGATGGTTCTAGAAGAAACGTCAGGATCGTCAAAGTCAGTAAAATTCATCCATTGGGGAGCCAGGAGTGCTCCATCGCAATGCATTCAATAGTTGTTGTGATATTCCAATCTGGACCAAAGCAGTAGGACTGACCAACATTGCATGCTGTTCCTAGCACAGCTGAAACGTGTATAAACAGTATAAAAGGGTTGCCGGATAGACCACCCATCAAACTGAGGCCTTTAAGTAACCAGTGACTGATGTATATAGGCTATAACGACAACCTGCGGATCAACTATAAAATTCCCCTGTGGTTGGCTGCCTGCAGACTAAACACATTATTATGGTGTTTTATCTACAGTCTGGCAGACTCTCACATCTCAAACCCAGATAACACCAAGGGACGAGGCGGCTGGTGTCGTCCTGTATTATAGCAGGAGGTGTGATAGAAATGCAGACGAGGGAAGGCTGCGCTCGCTGACATGGAAGAAGCCCTCTCTGTTCGACAGTCGATCACAGGCTCCTTTTAAAAGTCACTCCATTTTGTGAGTTGTTGAGTGAAGAGAAACTTTATAAACTGTGTACTTAATTTAACTTAACTTAAGTATTTGAGTTTTCTTGTTATTTCGGCAAATGCTGTACATTGACGTCTGTCTTACTTGGTGTAAAAAGTGATGTGTTTGTCCCAGTGTGTTTGACTTGTAATTATTCATACTGACATTATTGTGTTTTAAATTTTGTGTTCTTGCCTTCTTGTTTTAACTTCTCCATACTATATGCTTCCTTGACTATTAAGTGTTTGTTCTGTTTGCATAAAATCCGAGAAGTCCACTGTGACCGAGAGGCCAGCGATGCGGCTGCTGTTCCTGGAACATAGAGCCAGGAGGTTGGGCTTATCATACAACCATGGCAGGTGACACATGTCACACACAGGCACGGTCACTGGAGTCTGCGTGTGCGGCAGCTCCGTCACATCTGTTTGTGACAGGACCAGGACCGTCTGCGGAGGACTCGTCCTGCACAGCTCTCTGTGAGGTGGATGCTGCTGGTGACAAACACAGCCTCTTAGACGCTGCTAAATCTGCATTGAACAAGATTTTAATACTAATATTGAATCATTGACATTAATTTGAGAAAGTCACAACTTTTAGTATTTACAATATTAATGAGTGTATTCTTTTTTTTCCATAACTTAATAAACAAGCTGTACCCAGGGGAAAATAAAATCCCCAGACCACTGTTTGAAGCTAGAAAGGTGGCAGGGTCCGCCACATATAAACAAAGTAAAACAGTATGAAACTGTG
>OMLP01044804.1:45509-59684 GCA_900302685.1 Spondyliosoma cantharus
TAAGTTATTCTTCAGTATCTGACAGCCAGAATACCGGACATCTAACTTAGATTTCTACACATTACCACAAATGACAGAAGTGCTTTGAAACGTTGGGAAACATGAACTAACTAAACTGAACTGAAGAAATTGTCAAATGTGCAGAGAGGTAAAAGCAAGTTTCAAGGTGCTACTGACTTAAGTTAAAATGATGAAAGAGAGCGATATAAACCCCTGGAAAAAAAGAGAAAATGTGTTAATATATGGCATCCAACTACTTAATTATGTGGCTACGTTTAACGGCAGTTAAGTGGCGTTTGACACGACTAGCCACCGATGCTGATAAATAACTTGAGAAAGTGACTGTAACTCTATTCAAATCTTAATTTGAAGACACAGCATACTGTAGTTGGGATACTGAATTCACTCTGTCAAAACAAAAAAAAAAAAAAAGAAGAAAGAAACATGGCTGTATTTTCAACCCATGGAGCAAACTGCACACATGCTAATCTATGGCAGTGGAAGCTTCGGCTAACAGCTTCTACTGTTGTTGAGGGGAAAAGTCCAGGAGTCCTGCTGAGGGGAGGTCATTTGATGACTACGCTGCAGCAGGCTGGGATTAGGGGTCGAAAAGCGCCGTGAATCTAGCTAACAGAGCACGGGTCGTCCTTGCAGGGCTTCACATCCCCTTGTAACAACTGGATCATGACCGCCTTGGTCAGGTAGCTGGAGGTGCTTCTCTTTCCCACGGGTGGCGTGTCGTAGAACGCCTCCATGTTGTCCTGGCAGGGGCGCAGACGAAACATTATGTTCGATTAGGTAACTAGATGCGTTTTCAAGTGCACAGAAAGGTTATATTAGAGTTAAATGCAGGTAATAAAAAAACGCCACGGCAGGATTATACTTATAAACTTATAAACACTGCTGAACTGAACGGCGGCAGCTTGATTAAATTTAACAGTAAGAGCTTCGGATAAGCACATGGCTCGGACAGAAAGTCAAAGTTCAGGAGCACATGGCGATAAGGTCATTCTGTGGCAGACAGTCAGGCCACATTCAAATGAGAAAATGCTAGAAACATCAGTAAACCTGGCCGTCTGAAGGGAAACCACTCTACCTGTTTCTCTATGCCTTCGAAGCGGCTGCGATCCCTCTGGAAATCGTTAAAGGCTTCCTTCACCAGGCCGTCCAGATCCACCTTGTCGCTGAACTCCAGTTCCGGGTTTCTCTCCAGCACAATGGACACCACCATCAGCAACTACTCACACAGTGGAGACGGGACAGGGCTGAACGTATTAACGGCAACAGAGTAGACTCATCAGAACTTAAATCAATGGCTGCTGAACAACAGCGAGAAGTGGGCTAACTAATTGTCCTCGCTGGAACAGAGATTTCTGACGGATGCATCAACAGGCAGAGTCAGTGTCATGTTAAAATCTATACACACAGAATTTCACTCCATGGTGACTCCACTTGTGATGTTGGGGAATAAGTTTGGGTTTGTTTACCTCGACTATGATTTGTCTGTACTCAGGGAGGACGATGTTCTTCAGCGTGTCCTCCACCAGCAGGGAGAAGTTCATCTCATACATGGTCATGTCAGACAGCGTCGGTTGCTAAAGAGAGGCAGAAAGGGAAAAAAAACCTTATCTCCCTCCTCCTCCTCACTAACGACCTGTCCATCATGTTACCTACAGTAGTTTGTAAAAACGAGTCAGTGTTGGTGCTGTTAGCTGAAGGCGCTCGCTTTCCAAGCGGATTATGAGAGACGTATAAAAAAAAAAAGTTGTCAAAACATGCAGATTTGTAAGTTATTTGGCAAACAGCGCTCCGAGGCAACAGAGTGCAGGTTAATGCGCGTTCACTTTTTTGTTCTGTGAGTGCCAAATGTTTTCTGACCCAACAATAAAGAGAAGAGTTCTAACTCTGATATGAAACTGAACAATTTGTCAGCGTAACTGAAATCCATGTCAGAATTTTGGGGGACAGCCAAAAAAATATAATAACATACACATGTTCCCACTTACCCGCAGTGCTTCTGCTCCATCTTGATTGTTTTGGTGTGAGCTACAAAGTTTTGGAGATATCGGCATTCGCTCAAACACTGCACAGTATAATGGAGCTGGATAGCACTCGCGCTTGTGGTGCTCAAAGTGGCAAGCAGTCGGCAGGTTTAGTTAGGTAGGTAATTGCTGCATGCCAACGTGCCCTTGCGCAAGATACTGAACCCCAAATTGCTATTCATGAGCAGTTGCCGTCTTGCATGGCAGCCTCAGCCATCAGTGTATGAATGTGTGTGTGCACACTATTTAAATAATAGATATCTCTGGTGAAGTAGTGGTGGGTGAGTAATGAACAGCCAGTCAATAGGCCGACATTTTGACTTGTCATAGGTCAGAAACATGTGTTATTAATAACATTGTGGCGAAGGGGTTGAAGAAGCGCTTTCAGACACAGTCCGAGATAGTCAGGACTGTGTCACGGTGAGCCAGGATGCACGACACTATGACCCTGAAGACGAAGCGGCTAAATGGGATTCAGCCGTCGTTCATTTTCTCATTTACTCCTGTCATTTTCCTACTGGGACATCCCAGGAGGCAGCGCACTTTGAACACCATTACGATGCTACTCATAACTGACTCTGATGATAGTAAATTACATCTATGCTGATGAAAAATCGTTAGACGAACAGCCATCGTGCAGATTTTTTTTCTTGACCTACACATTGAAAGACCAACTTCTCTCTCATATGTTGTGTGTATGTAGTCCATACTTTCAGAAACAAAAAGCCAGCTCTACTCGAATCCATAGCTCTGTATACGACTATCTAATATCTATGCTTGAACCAGCCAATACATGAGAGCAATAATCTTTATCAGAGATTCTTTATGTGTTCTTTAAAAAGACAGCTCAGAACATTGTGTGTCTGCTTGAAAAAAATACAGGTTTCTATAACCTACAGTAAAGCTGTTTGCAGAGCGATACACAGTGTCACATTCAGCCAGCATTTATCCTGCAGCAGTGTCAGGGGAAGTGGGTACGTACCTGTGGGAGGGGAGTCCCAGCCACCGTGATACCGTTCGGGGTCCTCTCCAGGATCTGCCACACACGATCGTAAAAGCCCAGAGGGGTCCTGTTCAGAGAGCCGTCGATCTGACGCCTGTTCAGCCAAGACCTTGGGCAAACAAAACACACCAAAAAAAAGTGAAAACTGAGTTTTTAACGCTGGGGAAATCATATAGCGGCTTCTGAGCTGGAGGAAACCGTCTATGAGTCAAAGTGTTTTAGATCAGATGAGATGAGATAAAACTTTAATAATTGCCGCTGGGATATTTGGTTGTGGCAGATAATAGGATATGCATGTAGACAAGACAGAAGATAAAATAATTAAAACTAAAAAAGATTAAACAACAAGTAAAGGCGTGAAGATAAAAGACGCGGCATCTTCAAAGCCGGACTGATTGGGGGATGAGAAAGCGCGGGTAAGGCTTCTGATAGTGCGAGTGTGTTTTTGACGAGTACCTGGCATGGTGCTGCGGCTGCAGGACGTCCAGCAGCAGCTGCTTGATGTCGCTGGGGGAGAGCTGGTGGATGTCCTGGGGCGGCATGTCTCCCGCACGGATCTTCAGCTCGTGTTTCATGGCCTGGACGATCCACCTGGAGATCCGCGGTGCACACAAACAGTGTTTGACCATTGAATTCAACCCTACACAGCTCACACGGGGTGGTCACTCTGTTCAGAATAAGCTCCTGCTTTCAGAACTGTTTTCATAGCGCCAGGTTTCTAAGGGCTAAATGCAACTTTTACACTCAATGAAAAATAAAACTGCAACAAACGCTTGACTTCTTTTTCTTGCGAGGCCGAAGGAACGGAGCTGATAGTTTAAAACGCCTCGTATAAAATAAGCTCGCAACATTTCTTCCAGCATTGTGTTTTGATTTTCCAGACAGTATTCTCACACCAAAGATGTCTAGGGGAATTTATTTGTCCATTTAATGGTTGAGCGGTTCATTCGGAGCAAAACCAGCTTTCAGAAGTATAAGGTCTCATCTATATGGAAACGTTTAACAGCAAGGAGTTTCCTGCAGCTTCTGAAGGCTAACAGAAAACTTCAGCCTGAACTGTTGCTAATATTCATTGGCCTCAACGCCGACGGAGAGCTTTACTGCACACGGCCATCTTGCAAGCCTTGTCTGGGCAACGTCGTGACCACCCTGAAACTGCATCTGTGCCCTACCCGACTCTGATCTTGAGCATGCCACTGAACAGCTCTGGGTTGTTGGAGATGATCCACCCGATGTGTATGACCAGCTCCTGCTGAAGGACGGCCTCCTGCTCCCCACCTTGAGCCAAGCACTTGCTGTAGATGATGCCTTGGATCACCCCTGGCGACAGCGGATTGGAGATCACCTCCTCCTCTTGTCCGAACAGGCCGATGGTCACCTGGTGATCACGGGCATTAAGCACACGTGGACACACACGGGGGGTTAGGAGCATACAGTGAACCAACACATAGTTCAGAAGTTTCCCTCAAGTGCAGGAGGATAATCGTGCATAATATATCTATAAGCTTTTTGTGCACGTGTATCAAAGTGTCCACATGTCTAGACTGACATGTGCGCCCGGCTCTTCCTCCGAGGCGCAATTGCTACAAGTATCTTTGTTCCATCACTGTAAAATTGGTCTCATCTCTCGGAGCCACATAAAAGTGAGGAGGAAAAAATTACAGATCTGAAGATTACTCTTTCGCATTTTGTCTCTTCTGAAAGCCATTTCATATAAATTACACCTCGGCAGTCTTCCTGATGAGAGGACACGCTTTTATCCTCGCCTCTAGCTGATGAAACCCAGCACTTTGAAGATGGATCATTCATCCCCACATCCAAACCAAGTCTAGCTGAGCAAAGATCAGCCCCGGAGATGAATATGTTTGGAATTTTGAATTCAGGGGGAATACACGGCTACATTTTTAATATTCGACGAGAAGGATAATAGAAACTAGGGTCGGGATTTTCTTAAATGGGGCGGTGCCTCTTATTTCTTCCAGCCGAGCTGTTATTGTAACCAGGAGAACGCAGTCGTCTCAAATCTTAAATCAGCTTTTCCAATCATGTCGAGAGGAGCATTCCCTCCGGTAAGCAATCTATATGCAGATTCACACCTTGAGCTACTTCAGCATAATGAAATGCCTAAAACTGTTCAGAGGGGTAAAAATGAGGCGAGGAGAGGAGGCTAATCTCTGAATAACACTTGACAGGACACGATGCGCCGAGACTCATCCAGCGTAAGGGAGTGGCATCAGACAAATCTGCGGGTCACAGTATAATAGACCGGCACATGCAGTGTGTCTAGACATGTGGACACGCTTGCGAGTTAGGAGCTTCAAGTCACACGCTGGCAGCATGGCTACAAATACGACTTACACACGCACACAAAAAGGAAGTTGAGCTGCGATGGGAGATGTGAGCATGCGCCTAGCCTAATTAGTTCCCATAGGCTGAGAGTACGAGGAGCTGGTAGTTATGCATTTCAAATGAATTTCTTCCAAACAGTGAACATTAAAATTATTGTCCTGACATGCCATTTTTCCAAGACATAACCAACAGAGGGGATCATCACGGTCAACTTCTCAGGCCCTGCTAGCTGTGTGTTCACTTACCTGCTTGCCATGCACTAAAACACTAGTAATACTGGGGGCAAGGCTGTCCACTAGCTTAGTTAACAGACTGGCAGCAAGACGGACAACAGACCTAGTGGATGAAAAGACACAAGAACAGTCTTTACATTAGGACAGATAACAACTGACAGCTAGGACTTTGACTTTTCTGGTCATTTTTACTACAAAGCTAAGGATCCAATTCCTTAGCTTGACTGGAGAACGTATCATATACTGTACATCAGTGGTTCCCAAATGGTGTGCCGTGGGGTTTAGTTACAATCAAAGATAATTATTGCAATAAACAACTAAAACAAGTAATGTAGTCTTAATATACTATATCAGTACATTGTACACATTAAATCCCAAATACAGAAGCAAATCTTATACCCTAAAAATCTTGAATATCCCAAAAATGAAAATGTATGGAATGATTAGACACCACGTGTTAAAGAGGCTATTTGACACGGATATGAAATACAGCTTTGCTTGAAATTTTGGCTTGCCCTGTGGTGTGCCTTGGACACAAAAAGTATAAAAACCACTGCCGTATGTGATATTCAGCTTGTAATCAAATTAAATGCATTGCCTGACAAGATATGCAGTATGTGGAGAATATGTACTGTAAGCAGTTGCCAAACATGGCACTCAAATATCTAACTAATATTGGAAATACATACAACATTCATTAAAGAAAGAATTTGTCCCCGGGCTTCATCGCTAGTTGCTTCTGTTTCCAAATTTCCTATTTTATTTTAAAATTATTTTTTAGAATCAACAGTGGCAACAAATTAAAAAACGAACTTCAATGAAGATGTAAAAACAGCAAAACGTGGCTGTCCCTGTCTGCATAATTTTCATTTGATTTTGTTACTGAAAGCCCAAACAAAGGCTTGTCTTCGTAGAGAATATTTTAATGTTCACTCGTTTGTCAGTTCACTAGAGTCACTGCAGCCTTCAGACTGCCTCCTCTTGCCAGCAGGAATCCTATGAGGACGGAAGCAGCACACGTGAACGCTGGTTATCTGTACATGGTAGCCCAGAAGCAGGGTTGCTATAGACACACACACGGAGTCAAAGCCATCCTCGCAGTGAACTAATTTAATTATTTTCTTAACGCGGTTATGAATACAATCAGCTTAAACACAACCTCCTCTATTATATGCTGAGAACAACTCACATTTGGCATGTGTGAGTGTGTGTGTGTGTGTGTGTGTGTGTGTGAGTGAGTGAGTGAGTGGGGAGTTGTTCAGGTCTTAAACCTGCTGAAATACAAAGGCACAGCTTGAGCACAAAGCCTTAATGTTCAGAAGGCATGATATGGTGTCAGTCCACTTATGCTTTGTTGGGAAACCTATTTCAAGCTTCACTTCCTGGCCCATGTTAGGTAAATGAGAAACTAAATTGAACTGAGAATTGACGCTTTTTCCCATCAAGTTGTAAACCAGCCTTCAGGCTTTTGTTACTTACTGGTATACTCAAACTGCTCTATGCTTCAATCCTATTAATCAATAAAACAGCATATAATAAAAGTTGTCATGTCAGTTAAACGTCCACTTTGCAAGACTGTTGATTATTGAGCCTTGTTCCCGAACTTGTCAAACTGGCCACCGACCCAAAGCGTCGGTGTTTGATGAGTTGGGAACAAGACCCAATAATCAACTATCGTACAAATTGGACGTTTAACCTGTCGCAAATTCAAACCATGGACATAGAAAACAGCGACCACTAGAGTAGGGGACAAAAGCTCACATGTAACAGTCGTCAATGGTGTTTGGTCAAATGTTGGTGAGTCAGGCCAGCAGTACACCACAAACAAAACTGAATTTTAGCAGCTTTGTGATCAAAAAGAACAATGTCTTGTCGGGCGGGAATGATGGACAATCAATGGCTCACCAGACAAATCTTTAGTTTCACATTTTATGCCACCTTCCTGTATTTATGACTAGGTCTGTAGTGAGTGTAAAGGTATTTACAGCACCCTCTCCGACAGCCAAAACATATTTCATTTGGAGTATACAGCCAGCCATATTGCAGTGGGTGATGACAGCAGAAACAAGGGTCCATGCCTCTGTGATGGTTAATGGAGAGAAAGCAAACGCTGACAACAAGCTCCTGTACACATCTAAGCTGCTAGCGTGATCTAGCTGGCTCTGCACTGTGTGAGTGTTAGCCCCCGTATTAGGCTAAACTTGGTGCTTTATCCAGAAGTAGCTTTGGTCGGCTAACATTTTAGCAAGACGCTAAGATGCTACCCTGCCACTCCATTACGCCACCAGTTACCAGTTAAATATTGCGTGAGAAGTTAAAATTCATTTTTTACACTTTGGGACTAGCATTAGCTTTTGACAAAATCCTGATTTGTAGGCTACGGTCAGTTGTAACTGCTCTTCACAAAGAAACAGCTGTTTTTGTTGAAGGTTTTCATTTATTAAGCTGGTATTTATTTTCAAAAGAATTGTATTTTGAGCATTAACAAATTATTTTAACTATTTAATTGAACTCCTACAGGAAGTGTAGGCTATGCTACACGCTTAGCTTCAGTCTTCAAACCAATCACCAATCAATCAGGTGCAGTCATGAAAGAGTAGATATACTGGCTTTTTGTATGTTTGACACAAATCTAAAGAGAGAATATGAATAAAAAAGACGTGGTTCTGAAGAATCACAGAGTTCATATGGCTGAAGCTCACACAGCTCTCAAACTAGACAGCTAGCTAGCCAGCAAACTGGCAGAAAACATGCGGCGTCTTGAGTCCATCTCTCCCCGAACATTACCTGTTTCCCATGCACCAGTATAGTGGTGATGTGAGGAGCTATAGAGCTGGCGAACTTCTTGAGAATGACGGCAGCGTGTCGCACTGCCAGCCTACAGTTCGTCCAGGTTAAAGTTATTTTAAAGCGTCGGGACGAGGAAAGATTTTGTGAGGACGACAAATAGGGACACAACAGGTATGGAGACAAGGCATTTGGTTAACGGAACGTCTCGGACAATTTTCCAACATAAATTCCCAACCACTACATTAGTCATTAAGAGAAATAATTAATACATGACAGACAAGATCACTGGTCTACAAAATGAAATGCAAAACCCTCATTTTAGAAGTGCTCACTGAACTTGACTGCATATTTGGTCTTTTGATCTGGACACTTTTGGTAATCTCTATTTCTTTATATTTGACAAAAAAAAAATGATGACAACAGACTTGAAGGCTGCAGAGAGTGTATGTGTATGTGTGTGAGAATATCAGACCAAAGCTTTCTGCTGCCAGCTCTTCTATAGATTCTTTCCAGTTCATCCATCATGTTTTCTGCAATCACAGATAATATTTTTGGGCTCAGACATCAGAAAAACACATACAGGCATATACAATTACATCCTCATCCTCTGTAAATCAGAACTGCCAAAATGTAGCAGTACATTTAGTTACTACACATTCAAAAGCACAACACAACGAGACAAATGGATGGATAACAATGTTAACCAAGCTGCTAACTGGTCAGACTTCTGACATGATCACATTCTGCTGTTCTGTTTCAGAATAACAGGCGACTACTTGTTCAACATGTGTACGGTGAGTTTTTACCATCTCTGGAAAGGTAGTCTGGTCCCTCTCTCCTGAGAAGGATGCCTGCAAGCTGAGCCTGACTGGCCAAACAGTTGGAGTCCTGGGCAATGACACACACACACACGCACGCACACACACACACACACACACACACACACACACACACACACACAAATGCAAATGAGAGGATAAGTCATGAATACAAACACAAGTAATTACACACTGTTTACTCTATCAGCTACAATTTTATCCACTCACATTAAGCACAAACTAGCCCTATTGAAACTATTATTGTTGCATCAATTTTGTTGTATGCAATTTTGGTTATAATTGGAATGTTTTTAAAGTATTACCTTGTTTAAATTTGATGGCAGCCCTAATGTGCCCAGAGTACAGAGAAGAAAGAGGCATATTTAAGGATGTCAGAAGAAGATTGAGGTAAATTAGGTATTGTTTGAAATGTTCCTAAAAGTAAAATGGTCATTATGTTTGGTAGCTTTGATGTGGCCATTAGTGTAATGAATTAAAAATAGGCCAAATTGACAAAAGAGACTTCACACTGTTGTGAAGAGTGTGAGAGAGAGTACATACAGAGACAGACTGTCAGAGTAGATGGCCACATTTATTTAAAAAGATGTTAAATATCATGAGACAAATTAGTCAAAACACCAAAGTCTGACGTCTGCGGCTTTCAGACTTTGAGTCTGACTCCTGTCCTAATATGTGGAACAAAGAGCAACAAATCATGACGGCAGAGGGCATTGGTTCAGTTTTGTTTTCCTAACATAGACGATGACTTGAAAGCTCAATAAAAAGGTCATCAGACTTGGACTAATGGCACCAAAACTCTGGACTCGAGCCAAAATGTTTGATCATATTTATACGATGATGATACATAATAAAACAGGAGACAGGTGGCCAGGTGAGAAAAGAGTTCATGGAGGCCATCTTGCACACAAATAATGAGGCAAACCTTTCATATGAGGAGGCAGGTGGCTGTTAGATGTTTACCACAGGTGAAAAGAAACCTGTGGTTGTGTTAATCACTAAGTTTTGAGTAATATGAAGGTCTTCTGTATTTAACTTTCACATTTCAATGATTAACAAATGTTGAAGATGAGTAAAATCCAATCGGCTCAGTTTTTTGTAAAGGTTACAGTGTGCTGTTGTGAATAAACTTAAAAGCGAATTAGCTCCAGAGATTTATGTGGTTTCCTCAAATTGATTTTTCTGCTTTACATCATTTCTAAGTCTATTAAAAAGAATACATTTAATCGGCTGTTATTCCCAATATGTATATGTGGGCTCTTTTCCCTTAAAGCCAACCAACTCACATGGAACTTCTGGATGATCTCATTGGTGGGCTTGTGCAGCCACTCCTCCACGCTGATCTCTGGCTGCTGCTCCAGGTCGGAGGCGTTGGGCGTGCTCGTCTGTCTCTTCACCTTGGAGTGTTTAGGCAGCTCCAGCTCCTCAAAGCTCTTAAACTCTGGGATCCTACGTACACAAACACACATATCACAATCGCAAGTGATATTTGCACATAGACAGTAGATCCACGTGCAGGTCTTGCACTGCTGGCTTTTCAGATTTCAAACATTTGAAATTTGAAACAACAAACTATAAATGCTGGTATCTTTCATTGATATTTGAAATACCCTGCCAACAGACAAACTAACCAGGGCCTTGGACAAAGCAAATATACAGACTAGAGGAAGCTCTTACTCCGCCTCGTTGACACGCAGGAAGTCCAACTGCTCCACCACTGCTCCAGATATCAGGGTCTAGAAGAATGAAATGGCACATTAAATGATCTGGAGATTTACAATTCTGCCACCGCAACAGAAGAGATTCCCCACCTATATCCATTCAGTGTGTGAAGGAAGTGAGAGGAAATTGTATCTAAAGGCAAGCTCAAGAGCACAAAAAAGAAGAATCAGACAGAGAGGCATAAATCCTCAAGAGGATTTGTCAGGGTTTGTCAGGTGAATCAGTATACAAAACAACTGTTTGAATAATCCAGTTCATAACAAATAACACATGGAGTGGCGAGATGTGAACTAAGTTCACTGTTTCATATTTTACAAATATGTACAGGCACAGTAACAAGCAAGTGTGGAACACAGTAAAAGTTTGAGTATTTTAAAAGCGCAGCAGTGTAGGAGTAAAGAGCGCAGTTCAGCACCACTTGCTCCTGTGGTCTACATGTGATATTAGCCATTCCAACTGAAGTCAACTCCAAAACAAAAATACGAGGCGTAGGAGAGGGGCAATCCTGCTCCCCATAACAATGAGATGATGAAGAGGAGAAATGTTTCAAAGCTGTAGGAGTTAGCTGTGAAGTGAATAGCAAATAGGCGAGGGAGGGAAGAACTTTAAAGGAGGGGGAAAAAAAAGATTATGTGAGAAAGTCTCTGCTGAACACCGCAAACACGCTGAGAGAGAAGTTTGAGTTGGAGGAGCTGTGCTAAGTTCGACAAAGCCGTTGATTTAAAGTTACCGACGTGAAATCATTTGGATTCTACCTTGGCCTTATTTTCCTGTTTCTGCCATGGTGAGGATTTATCGCGTTCAAATTCCTGCAGTTATAACAAAACTATTATTTATTATGTTTGTTTACGGCTCATTATAAATTCATGAACACTGCCGTGAGCATTTCGGTGAGTTAAAGTTACGCTTAAGCCGTGTCTCCAGTTATGAGACGTGCACACATGGTTTGTTAATGTTCAGTCAGAATAGAGATGCGCAAGTTTTACTTTGTCTAAACCCTCTTCAACTTATTTTTGAACACTTGAGGGCATTTAAATAAAGGTGTACACACCACACAGATCTATTTGTGGATATGAGAAACTTGTTAGGTAACAGTCAAGAAAAAAAACAGTCATTCAGCATTTATTTGAGTCCTTTTGTGTCTACCTGGTGAATCTAAGTACCATGTTCGATTTTCCTTTTAGCATTATATTCGGTCTCCTCCAGCCCCTGACAGAAATATCTAGCTCTTTAGCTGCTATATGTTCCACTATGTTCAACACTTCATCTCTAACTTTGCGTGTCTGCCTTTTGGTGCTGGGCAGGTGTGTGTGCAGTGTGGTTTAAAAGCTTTTTGATGAAAAAGACAAAGCTGCCTGCCGCTGCTGGAAGCGAGGTCGATCTTTTAACTCCTTGTTTGATTTAACAGCCCACAGCTGTAATAGATACTAAAATGCTCTGTAAAGCTGAGAGGAATTGCTGGGTGGCGTGATCATAATAATGATCATTCTTTGTAGTTTTGCCACTATAAATGACACATTTCACATCACACTTAATCATGTGACTAATTGCTGACATAAAAATATTGAATGTGGTAGCTTTACGCTGTGTTTTCATGGCCCCTCCACTGGCATTGAGAGTAATGGCCTTGATAAAGCTAAATGAAGCTACAATCTGGCAAATAAGACCCATTATAATGTGAATTTTCCCTATCACTATCTTCATCTACAGCTGACCATTCTTCCCCCTTTGCAAACTTTTGGGAGACATTGGACTGTCTACTGAGGACACCGACACTGGACCCTGCCTGACCTCTCCTGAACTCGGTAGGCTGGTTTTCATTACGTCTGTGAATCATGTTTGTTTTGATTTATGCCCTCATGCCATAAATAAGGGATCATCCAGTAATGTAGAATGACTCATTAATATACATTGGCACCGGCTGTTGATTCAGGTTTGTTGTCTTGACAGCTGGCCAAAGGATACATTAGAGGGATCAACCTCCAATCTATCAATTCACCATTTAATTTGTTATGTTCCCTTATCATCAATTCAATGTATTTTTAACAAGCCACAAAAGGCTTCAACCCAACAGTTTCCATCTCCTTTTTAAAACCACCCCGGCTCAATTCAGTTTCACCTTTCCCAGGCAAACAAAAACAGTCTGCCTCACAAATTGATTGTGACAGACCAAGGTCAAAACATAGATAAACACTGGTATTGCTATCGGATAAAGGAGGGACCACAGATTAAGGGCTAGGAAACCTCCGTGTTTTTTCCCAAAGAGCGAGATGACCCCCTGCAACACGATTAATTAACATTTGTATTATCAGGCCATTGTTTATTTCAGGGGCAGCTGTAATATCCGTTGTAACTGAGCCAACAGGAGAGACCAGGTGGCACATTATACCCCTTTACAATATGCAAACAATCCAAAGTGTAGTAATACTGATGGCAAAGTGGATTCAGTCATCAACCTGTATGAATTGGAATTGTGACAATGTCATGACTCAACACCACTGATTCTCTCGATAAACTGTATGACCGACCAGTGTAGTCTATGGCTGCGTCTCGTTTTGTTCATCATATAAGAAAGAAACGTGAGATTTACCTTAATCATGGTGGACACATTAGGAAAAAACACTGCCTGAATACAAATCTGACGACCGAATCTTTAAGATATTAAATCATTTTAAAATATACAAGAAATATGATGTCCACAGGCCATATTTTTCTGACATTATGGGTGTGAAGCTCAAATGTTGGTAGAAAGTTATGCTGCTGTACTCTAACTTGCAACTCAATATAAATGCAATATGGATAAGGATGAAGATCAGGCCATATTTCAAGGTACAACTAAATATCTGATAACCTACAAACTTCCTTTAGACAACGGCTAACGTTGGCATCCAACCACTTCCTAAGCTAATATTACCATTTGATAGTGTTGTATGATATGATAGGAAATAAGATACATTCATTCTAAAATATCACAGCACATGTTGGACACATTTATTTAAGCCTCCAAGTAAAATGCACCAGACGTTATGTTAGCTAGGAAGTGGTTAAATGCTAATGTTAGCTTATAGGTTATCAAATGCGTTGTTGTACCTTAAAAGATGGCCTGATGTCTCTCCAGACTTTCACCATTCGTCATCTTTTCAGTTGCTTGTCAATCGGCAGGTGAAACAATTTGTCCGATTCTCTGTTTGTACAACTTG
>OMLP01044804.1:59704-81151 GCA_900302685.1 Spondyliosoma cantharus
GTTTGTACAACTTGTAAGCTAGAGCACAAGCAGCGTAACATCATCCTTGCCTTCAAGCTTCCCACCCTGAGTACGATGTCAGAGGAAAATGCTCGCCATGTGTCTATAGTGCGCATGATTAATTCATTACTGAATCTATTAGCTGAATCACTGTTAAAAAGTACAACATTTATTGGTGAAACAGATCTTCTGAGCTGGTATAGTATGCAATACAATACATGTACATGTACTACTGGTATTTTCAGCTACTCCTAAAGTGGACAAATAGTCTTGCTTCGATCACTTGGCAAAAGCATGCTTAACTTCATAAAAACAATCAGTAAAACTAAAGTCTGTTGTTGAGAAATCAGTGTAACCTACAGCTATGTACTGTTGAAAGCTTCAAAGCGCTAGATCTGTACATATTTATGTCCTGGACATTGTGCATTGATTTATCTAACAACTTTGTTTGATAAAGATTACAGGGAGCCTGCACAAGGCATTATTTTGTTGTTTAAATCTATCTAAATGATATTTATTCATTGCTCTTATTGCCTAATTCCCTTGGATTTTGTGGAGATTTTGGGTCAAGGTTGTATTTTTTATTTTTTTTAAATGCTGCTATCATGTAATAGCCACACTTTCCTTTGTGTCCATTTGTAACGCTTAACTAAGTGTCGATCGTTAAATGTTGCACCCCTAGAGAGTGATTAAGAATGAGCAAATGAAATAATCATTACAAGGTTTCGATCGAATCCACAAACCTGAAGTCTGTCCACATGAACTTTGACCCCTCCGATGTTGCCCTTCTTGAAAGAGGCCAGCATGTCCAATACAGGGTTGAAGCGGCTCCCTCTAGTGAGACAAAGGTTAGAATTACTCAGTTTGGTGGATTTCTTCCTGACAGTAGATCGAATCTGTTCAATTCTAAGTCGAAACATTTGTGTTCCGCATTATAATCCAAACAAAACACATGTATTAAATCAAACATTAGTATGAAGTCATCCAGACCCTCACTGCTTTATTCTACCTGCTGGTGCCTTTTGTATAGGTCATCGTCCGATCAATAGCAACCTTACCACTATTGACTTGCTTCTAAGGGAGCCCATTGACTCATCCCACATGCTGCAGCGAGGCTGTTTAAGCGTTTGTAGCACATTTAACACATGGCTTTCTGGATAATGGTCAATACTGCTGTAATCAGCCTACCAGCCAGGCTATAGTGATACAAATGAGAAACATTATCACCCAATCAGCAAGCAAACACAGTTGCACCTTGCTGCTATAAATGGAAATAGTAGACATAGAAAGAAAGAGAGAGAGAGAGAGAGAAATGCTGGCTTATGAAAAAAAAAAATGCACCGTTGGCTGTCAAGACATTTTGTTGCCAGCTTGAGCCGGTATCAGGAAGAGAAAGAGAAAGATAGAGAGTGACTCATAGATAGGAGAACGATGAATGACGTGATAAGTTGTCAGAAGACAGGAAGACAGAAAAAAGATAAAAGAGCTATTATTGAGTGTGTATATTACTTGATGTTATCCTCGCGGATGAGAACCAGGAAGAGAGGACGTCCCTGCATCTTCCAGCACTGTTTGATGAACTGCAGGGCGTTCTGCACATTGACACACAGACACAAAGACACACGGACACACGCGCCATTTCGGATTAGTACGGTTATGGTGCTGGTTCAAAGATTTTGGTTTCCACTGTTTCGGAGCATGAACTGAATCAATCTCTTTCTTCAGCCTCCAGCTCCCAGCCTTCAACCTTTTGAACCATCGAACTCCGAACAGTTTAAATTGTAAAGTTTTCTATTATGAGGATGAATTATATTACAAATATGGACTACACTGAAATGTAACAGGTTTTGGATGTTGAATACAATCACAAATACTGCACAGCTGCACTGTTTTGCACAGTCAGTGGAATCTGAATGATTTCAAATTTAAAGGAGACCTGTTAGACCTTTTTTCCTGTCCTTTGGTGTGTTGTGCGTGTAAAAGTTTTTGAAAGTTTAAAAGGTCAAAGTCAACACCAATCAGACGCTCCTCTCTCCCACAGGAAACACTGCCCCTGAAAGGCCTCATCAGTAGTCTCGTCTGTAATCCTGTGTCACCATGTAATTAACTGCATAGTTTATGCTTAGCGGCTAGTTTCGCACTTGATTAAGCACAGCGGCTCTGTGGCTATGACCGCTGCTGGGTCAGGCGTGTGTGTGCTGACCAATCAGAGGAGACTGGGTATTCGCCTGTATCATACAACAACAAAATGTCTCTGGCAGGACTTCTAAGCCATAAGGACACTCAGCAGCAGCGCAGACGTGTTTAGAATGTTGAAACGGTTATGACTCGAATTCTTTGAATGAAATACAAGCTGTAGTTTTGTTTGTCTGCAAACTCAATCCTTAATCAATAAATCTAGTGGATGAATTGAGTCAGCACTCACAGCGTGTTGGGTTTATACCCAACAGAGTACCATTACTTATTGTTCAGCACTGCCACTTTTTATTGAAAGTACTAAAAGTAAATATGATGTATTTATTATAAGCGTAGGAGAGGGGGATAATAAAGTTCCCTACTTTATTCCTTTAGAGGAGGCAAACCTCTAAAGCTCCAATGTGAGGTACAGTAATATACGAGGTTCATTCAGCTGGAAAACTGCTGGTTAAGCACTTGGACTTCTGTTTGTTGTGGTAACATTTTGATAACTCCTGCACATGAATTGCTATTATTTGCACTCTACCTAATATTTATGTGCACAACTTGTGCATCAAATACTACACAAGCAGAAAAGTAAAGGTGCCAACTAAAACCAATAGTTCTTCAGAGTGATGCCACAGAAGAGCAAGATGTTCTTTAACAAACTATTTCTCCAAATGGCTCCTTAAAGAACCCACAAAAGTGCCTCAGACAACAATCAAAAAATGGTTCTTTTAGGTACCAGAAATGGTTCTCCAAAGAACCTTAGCAAAAAAAGGTTCTTAAAGGAACCATTTTTAAAATAGTTCTTTGTTGACCCAGCTGGGTTTTAAAGGGATTTTGTGCAGAATAACTGGATCTTTGACCATTAAAACCATGTATTCATGTTGCAAAAGAAGTGCATGAACATAGTTGATGGCTGTTTGACATTTCTTTTTACTTCAATTCTTTCAATTACAGACAAGGTATGACATTTTTCGCATTATATAATAGAATTAGCTAAAGTGAGCAATAGGACACAAAACCCTGTTGTGTTGTGTTTGTGTACATTATCTTAAATACTATTTAGGCACTAGATCAATGACAGAAAAAATAAAAAGAGCTGAGTTTAGGATGTGTATGTAATAAGTGAGTATCACTACTGGTATTAGGTATCCTGTTTCTCTAGTATGTGTCCTTTCTGTGGTATCTTTTAAACTGAGTTTGCAATCAAACCAAAGCAGCTAATATCCTGTCCGTTTCACAAAATGTCAGGCTGCATGTCTCTGGGTCAGACAAACTGAATATATCTCAGTTATTAAGTCGACAAGCACATTCAGAGTCATTAGCTGTGGAGTCACAGCAGAGGTAAGCTCCAAAAGTGTGACCTGGACTTACCTTAATGTCATCAATCAGCAGCATAACATCTTGGGACAGGTAAAAGTCACTCAGGTCAAACACTATTGGGTAGCACACCACCGTCTTGCCCAGGATACGATAAATCTGCAGGGAGACACACACGCACGCACGCACGCACGCACGCACGCACGCACACACACACACACACACACACACACACACACACGCACGTACGCACGCACACACACACACACACACTATTGCATTAGAAGACGGATGGCTTGCAAGTAGCCACGTATACATTATTTTGGGCAGTGTATAAAACAACCCATCAATCCTAAGATAGAGGGGACACACAGAAGCTACACAACCACTCCTGATAACACACAGCCACACAGTACATACACACAGCTGGTACAAATCTCCCTCTCACACACACACATTGTGACAGGGCCACACACACATCCGTACAGACACACTGATGATGATAATGCCCTCTGGCAGTCTGCCATTTCCGCCATAAATGTTCCATTATAATATTGTCTTAGCAATGCGTTGGGAGCCTTGATTCATTTGTTTGGCAATGTCTTTGTTTGAGAAAGCTGCTATAGCTCAACTTATTTGGTCGTGGTCTGACCTTCATTTGGGAAAAACTGCAAACAACATCGGAAAGAGATATTCGCACACGCACACGCACACGCATACACATGAACTGAACAAACACACACTTCCACAGGCATGGACACACACTAAGAGTGCCTGACAGCAGCTTTGCATATTAAAACGTGATAAGTCCTGAGAATAAGCAAAATCTATTCAGCATTCACTGATGCACACTGCATAATTGAAGAAGAAAAAAATTTCTGGAACTGAATGTCTCTGTGTTGAGATTCTAAGCTGTACTCAGCTTCTTGGAGCTCTGGGAAATGTATGGAGATCAATGTACGGGAAGTGTGTTCAATGTTCACCTGTGACCTGTGCAGCTGGGCAACATGGAGCGTACATACCATGTGTGTGCACATGTACCGTGTGTGTAGGTGTACTTGCAAATACCTTGCAGGTCCCGATGCAGCCAACGGGCCTCTCCGGACGCCCACTCAACCCCAGTTTCTTATTGATGGCAAGGAAACGATATGCCTGCAGAAAGACACGCACATTTATTCATATGTACACATGAATAAATAATCTTGTCAGTAATCACAACATTCACATTGCACGTGATATGAATGCTAGCATTCCAGCTGTAAGAGCATTTTCAGACATTTCCCTGTGATCGTATCTGTGTTGCTTTGGGAGCAAAAATATCATATTTGATTTTAAATGTCACACTGCACAGTGCCATTCCGTAGCGTTATGAAAGTGCGAGTCCATCATCTGCCGGTCCCACTGAGACGTTTCTGTTGTTGCAACTCATAAACTGAAATTACCACCATATGGCAGAACCACCGACTGATATTAGCCCTGTGTAAAGTTATGAGACATGGTGTTAATGAAAGGCCCCCGCGATGCCATCAGCAGCGTGCTTAGTGGACCCGAGCACACCCATGGGCATCGGAGCTGATAACACTGTTGTACTGAGATGCAGAGGCCCATAAGAAGACAAACTGAGACCTAGCTGAGCCCTCATTAGAATAAATAAATGGCTGCATGCTGTTTGATGAGCCACTTAGCATATTATACATATGGAGGGGTATTTTTATATGCTAATGTTACCTGTTGTGCTTAAGCTTTGATTCTACATATGCAGTTTTCACTGTTACAAAAGTGGCAGCGTTACCAACAACAATGGGCCTTTTTCTACCAACAGGTAAATAAATAACAGCAGTCTCACTTCTAGCCGACTTCAGGTGATTCTGTTGCTAGCAGATGTATTGAGCTGTAGCTAGCTTGCTAATTAAGGTTATCCACGTGACTTGGTTCAAAATTTAATCTCAATTTATGTATGTTTCAAGCTGCCTTGAAATAGACACTTTTCACAGCAGAAATTCCACCCGTCAAAGCAGGTAAAGCATAGATGGACTTCTTAACATTAACGATTGCTGAATTCATTTAGGTGAGGTAGTTCCAGCACGCTGGTACTGTGCATGCCCACTTACTGGCATGGCTGAATGGGGACACTTGACAGAATGCTGCCATCGATAGCATCAACACATGTGAGTTTCCTGCTTAGAAGAGTCAAAATGTCTACAGTGTGAAGGGTCTATAGTGAAGAGTAGCCTGAAGCTATCTCATGTAACTCAACTAAACTCTTCCAAATAAAGAGCAGTACAAGCTTAACCGTTGTTCTGCTAAATTCTGATAAGTAAGTAGCATTTTTGTTTCCAAGCAGAGAATATACCAGAACCAAGAAACAAAACAGTAAGCCAACAATATGCCAGACTCATTACAGCATTTTTTGGTTTGAAAGGGCCACAAAAAGGACAACACAAAACTGTCATTGGAAATCACTGTTCCCGAATTCCTGATACTTCCTGATAATGGTAATTTTAGTCTTATTTACTGTATCTTCAAAGGATCTTCGTCAAGTGGAGAAATGGTCCTGGAGAGTTCTGTGTGGGAGGGTCTAAAGAAGAGCAATTATGGGAAATATAGGATTGAGCATTTTTGGAGTTTGACCCATGGAGTAAAAGTCGTATCTCCAATCTTCGAGCATTCCTGTTATAATCTATCTCTTGAAAGGCGCCCAACATTATGGGAGCGCAACGCTGCAATACATCACTGGAGTACCCACTTGACAGGTTAAAATATCTACCAGCTAAGTTTTTTTCTTGCATGATTGATTGACCCACAGCACATGGCCTGGTTTCTAGAGATGTGAAACTGAAATGTCATTGGTACAATTACTCATTCGTTCCTTAAAAAGATGACTCAAATTTGATCTCAGAATAATGTTGTTTTCGCTTTGGGTACGGAACCACACTTTCCACTCAATAAAATGCTTCAATCCTATTTTCCCCACCAGTATTACTATAGAAGGAGGTTTATACCCGTCCAATGCACAATCTACCCACACTGTAATTCCATCCTATCTACAGCAGAGGTCCTGTGGTTTAACCAAGTCATAAGTCATGTCTCCTGACTCAGCCTGCTCCCACGGTCTCAAGATGAAACCACTGAGTCAAGTCAGACTTCAAGTATAAAGCAACTTTATGAGCTGCAAAAATGTTAACATCAGCAGTACAGGACGTCCAGCGTACAGAGGCTGGGAGGAGAGCTTGACATTAATGCTCAACTCAGACAGGGTTTGGCTCGAGAAGATGTGTTTGGAGCAGCTGAGGTCAAGTTTCAAACGTAATTGGAGGACCGCAATGCTGTGGCGTCAGTCGAGGTGGAAAAAAGTTTAATCCCCTGGAGGTTCAGGTGGGTTTTTGAACTCTAACTCAAGCTCAAGCCAACCACATGGCTTAACTTGAGGTCCTTTGCACTAATTGTGGCATTAGAGATGCTGGTGCTCAGTTACCCAGGTATAAAGAGACAGATAAACAGAAATCTTTGTTTCTGCAGGTGCCGCGGTGATTACCCAGTAGTTACATCAAAGGGCTCCCCAGCTTGTCAAAACAAAGCGGAGGGAAAGGTCACGTCCTCCTCCCTCAGTCACATCTGAAATACATTCATAACAGAGGAGCCGCAGCCTATCACTTCCCTGAGCAGTTCTTTAATGCTTCAGATAAAAGCTTCTTACCGCTGGGTCGCCTGCTGTTAAAATGCATTAATTCAGAGACGCAAAGAGAATGAAGATGGACATCGATTTCTCTGCTCTGTTTGCTAAGACACACTTACATGCTGTGTGTGTGTGTGCGCGCATGTGTGTGTGTGAGAGAGAGAGTGAGATGAAGCGTTTGCTCTGTTACATGTGTGAATTACATTTTTTAATGTGCCTGGTTGAGTGTGAAACCAGGGTGCTTATTCCGTTTGTGACAGCCCATAAATTCTAAATTTAAATACCTCCCAATCTGTCCTATCATGAAACAGCATCAGTACACCCACACACTCAAGCGGAACCGCAGGAAATCTGCCTATCAAGCCCTCCGTGCCGCATTCTTCCACCTCAAACCATCTGCAATTCGCAACGTCAACCAAAAGGTGGTGCTCTGCCACTCCCGTGCACTCCCTCGCCGGTTTGAAAAGGTTGAGCTGAACACAACGGGAGGACGCACTGGTCGGACCAATTAAAACAAACACACTAAAAGAAGAAAGGAAACAGTCTTCATATAAAAGGCGAGAAATGTTAATGGAGGATTAAGTGGCGTTGCAAATCGCTGCCCTAACAGGCGAGGATGAGACCTGGAGGAGAAAAAGCCATGGGAGGCTGGAGGAACCTCTGCACCCAACACTTCCTGTGTGCAGAATACCAATGAAGAACGACAACACGCAGGCAGCCTATCAAAGCATCCTTTCATTCCCTCACATTTCCACTGACCGCAGCACAAGCAGCAAGCCTGACAGGTGGGATCATAAAAAGCTGTATTTTACACTTCTGCGGAGGCTACAAGGTGCTAGAATGTACGATTTACTGACAAACTGTCGCAAAACTTTTAATTCACTATAGGGACATTTATCAGTTTCATAGGCGCTCGGGCAGGAGTAGCTTCCCGCACATTTTTATAGCTGATACTGCCCTAAAAGTGTAAATGTAAATGCTGGTATAAAAAAAAAGTGCACAACAGATTTACCTTTACAGCAGGTGCTGTCATCCAGAGGGACTTAAAGTAAGCTTGCAGGTAGGAGTTCAGACAGCTAAATATGATACTGTGTGGGCCTATTGAGTTTAGGATTAAACTTTCCGGTTGTGAAAAAAAATTCTGTAACCACTGGTTTGCCCCATAAAATGTTTGAAAAAGGGTTTGGGAGCATTTGTTCGTGTTTCACTCAAGAATATACTGAACTCCTCACATGTACAGCACATCGAAGGAGTTGTTGGTTCGAGATATTGTTCTTCTTGTGAAGTAATAATCCCCTCCTGGCATGGCTTCTAAAATCTTAAAAATCTTTGCGCTAAAATCTTTTTAGTACAAAATATCCCCAGACAGCATTTCCATGCTGAGCTGTGGTGGAGGGACATTAATACAAAAAAGGAATTTTGCATCAAAGCGATTACAATACTTATCTGATTTAACTAACTCTGCCTGCTTTCAGCTGCTGCTAAATTTGTAACTACATCTTCATACCACAATGACCGAAGATTTTGACCCTCATCTTTGTACTGTGCTTCAGAGCCAGTATGAAGAGAAGAAAATTATTACAGCAACCAATAAAAAAAAAAAAAAAAGACATTTTGTCTAGCGGGATCATATTCGTGTCCATTTAAGACTGTTGGACATGACAACATTTTACACAACTTCTCTTAGAAGGATTTTAGAAATGCAGATAGTCAGATGGGTAACACACATACATACGAAAGAAACTTTAGTTTTTCAGAAATGATCTCAAACATCCTCAGCTAATTGTAGCAAAATGCCCCACAACTGTGATGATCAGACCACTTTCTGTGTTCACCTTCAGAAAACTGCAGTAACGTAGACTTATACTGACCTGGCAGTTCCTTAATCGCTGAGCTGGTGACTAAAATGCCATAATTGATTTCATCATGTAGAAATTGGCCTTTTGTGCAATTTGACGCCCCCCACACGGTTTCTGAGTGCAACATCACTGTCATAAATACAAATCCCAGGTATTCATCAGATGTAATGTAGGTGCTGACTACAAACAAAACTCATTATGACATAACAAGGTCATGTGTTATAAACTAACCCTCTCACTGACGCGAAGGAGTGCAGTCTCTTTTGGGACCTCATATGGATAACTCCTGGTACTTCTTGTAACTCCAACAAGAGAAGACAATGAGAGTCTCGACGTCAAAATGTCGTCCACGTTTAATATCAGATATGAAACTGAGAGAGAGGCCGCTGAAAGGAAGGCTATTTTGGGGGAAAGCTGTGATTTGCGAGGGGATAAGCTTCGGGGTGTGCGGGTGGGGATAACACATTGCAAAATGTAATTGCCACTCTCCCATCATCAGGCAGCTGTTGTCAACACGATCAAACGGCTGCGAGGGACGAGGTGAGGTGAGCAAATGCAGCCCGCGGCATCCGAGATGGCGGTGACTCCGAGATAAACAGATTCTGTCGAGGAAGAAACGTCTGGCTGGGGCTCCGGATTTAATATTCCACACGGCGCTCGCTCTGACTCAGAATTGCATATCCATTTGAGAGGCTGAGCACCACGCAGCAGAAAGAGGCAGAGGGGAGAGCAGGAAAAAGTAAAAGGTATGACAGTTCAGAGGCAGATGATAGACCTGGAGGGGGAGAGTTGTTTGGTGTAACAGACACAGTGAGGGAGGGGCATGGGTGTAGGCCCAGAGGGGAGACGGGGGCGAGAGAAATGGATGAGACGGATACAGGAGATGGACAGAAGGTAGAAAGGCCAAGAGTAAAGAACAAAGCCCAGAGAGATGATATGGTAGGAGAAATTGTTTGTTTATAGGTTGCGTGAAGAATAGATGCCACATAACAAACATGACAGATAAGGGAACGGAGGCTGGGGAGGAGGCAAGGGATTGAGTGACGGATGTGACAGAGGAGAGACGCAAGACGGGGAAAATAGCACTTCAAACTGACTTCAAACAATACACATGCAGATAAGGGACAGCGCCTAGAGGAGGGACCGCGGTTCGAGTGACTGATACGATGGGAGTGACACAGAAGTTGGGAGGCAGGTATTGGTTGGTGTCACAGATATGGCAGTACAATAGGTGTCATCTGCTGTAGATAAAAGAAGCAAAGGCCCCCTTCCCCTGATACTGACAGTGTAGCTCAGCAGTTAATAATGAAGTAATCAAATAAGAAAGATGCCCAGTCGTATTGCAATATTCACCACAAAACCACAAAAGAGGGGCAGCATAAGGTAAAGTCAACTTTTATTACCCATGTTAACTTCCTTATGGGGGGGGTTGTGTTTCAATAGATGGCTCCATTTTGGATCCAGTTCCAGGTTGTTTAAGTATTAGTTACAAGTCTTATCTGCTCTAGTGCCAGGTTTAATTTTGGCAGTTAACATGTCTGCGAACCAATTTGTTCGCATTTGTACATGTCACGGTCTACATATTATATTGGCATTTGTACAAAACGTGTCATATCACATTCACGTTACATGTTTATGACCCAACATCCACATCAGTAGGTGAAGGGAATGTGTGTGTGTGGGGGGGGGTTACAGGCTGGCTATAAGGCTAGCAAGCCACAGACCACAGTTCAAGACTTTGTTTCAACGTGTGACAACACTGGATATATTTAAGTCCTCGTAACAAATTCCAGCTGTGTTCGTGGCCACAAAATCATTCGTTTTTTAAGAGAACTTGGGATATCTCCAGCCGTGTTTCTAAAAACCAAAACAGATGTTTTAAGCCAGAACCTAATCTTTTTTTAACCCTAACCAAGTGGTTTTTGCACCTAAACCTAACCTGAGGGTAAGCATGTGTTATCACAAAGTAAAATTGAACTGAACCTAAAGAAACGAAAAGTTGAAGAAAGAAGAAATGTAAGGTTATATCATATCTGTGGTTTACCAAAACGTACACTGCAGTGAAACAACATTTATTCTGGCAAATGGGTTTGTCTAACAATTATCTTATGTTCTCCTGCAGAACGCAATATATGAATAATAAATAGAATGAGTAATAAGCCACATCAAGGATTTTAAAATTCTGAGGTGTCTGAGAGTGAATTTCAGTTGATGTTGTAATTGGGCTGCTACAAAACGATGTTGTGTTTGAGCTTATAGCATGACTGCTTTACTATCCCTCATAAACAGACAGAGATAGAGATAGAGATGTAACCATTTTATCTCAATAAATTGTCACTGAACACCTGTGATGGCCATGTATTTTACATAAGAAAGTGAAAAAGGTGAACTGGAGAAAAGATTGTAGCTTAAAGTTACTGATAAGCAACAAAGAGAAAAAACAGAGGGTAGGAAATGTTTGTTGGACTAAAGAATGTCTAGATAAGGTGGCTTGGAAAAGAGTAAACAGTAGATGGGAGAATAAGGCTGGAATACATTATTTTTGCTTATCTTTCACAGGTGGAGTATCATAATGCCACTGTCTTTTGGATTCTTTCGGAAAACATAAAGTATTTTCACAGATCACAGATAAAACAAAAGCTTTTTCTCTGAATTCTTCACAGCGTTTAAAGTTACTCTGTTTTCATACGACTTGCAGCTTACAGCTCCTTTATATTCTTTTCAGAATCTCATCAGTCAGAGCAACACATCTGCTTGTTTTGACCTCCAAGTATTCAAATGCAGAAGTGAAACAGTTGTTAAGGCGATGATGGAAGCGATTCCAAATGAACCATTCTGAATATCACAGGTCAGAATTTGGGATTCCTGTCATTTCTGACAGAACTGCCTAATGTACCCTTTTGGGAACAAATTTGGAAGCTGCTGAGCTCCATGCATCTCCAATTTGTCCGAGTGACACCCTGACAGCTCTTCCATTACGCCGACCGATCAATTTGAACAATCACGGTTCGACTGATCAATCACGTCAACCAATCGCCAGCCATGCTGTGATTGATGAGACAAGGAGGAAAATCTCAAGAGCAGGAAATGGTGGACTGACAAACAGATGGACTGACTGAGGCAAGCTCAAGCCCAGCTGGAATATCGATAGGTACAGTAACTACCGAAATGTAATCAGTGAGGTTTCAAATGAACGTTGGCAAAACCCCCTCCCTTGAACAGTGATTGTCCACTTATAGCTCAGCAACTGTAATTAGGCACAGAAATTTCTCCCCATGCTGAAGTGGTGTGCATGGGGCTGTGATAAGAGTGATGTATACATGTAGTATATTTGGGGGGGTAAGCAAAAAACTATAAGATAAAATGTGCGTCTCTCTGCTGTAGTCTTAACAAAAAACATTAACCTACATTAACTACTTAGTTGTGTTCAATTTAAGTGTAATTCTGCATTTTTTACAATACCAATAGTCTGAATTGAGCTACCTTCATTATCATATGGGGTTACAGGCTACTTTACAAAAAGCTCAGTTCAGGACTGGCACATCCACTGCATGAGAGTTACACCGATCATGGATGATAGTCTAACTGCCATATCATAATACCGAACAACAAAGCCTGAATCTCATCTTTTTATTTTATGTCTATAGCCTAGCATCTGTAGTAGACTAATAGACTCTGAATTCCACAGCGCAAAGTGATGACGCGTTATCGACATACGGGCGGGGCACTTAAATAAGTAAGGAATTTGGGATGAGGTCTATTCAAGGACATTTTATCACTGGACACAGTGTTCCCCAGATATGAAAATACCTAGCTCTCCAAAGGCACCGGCTAACATACGGATTAGCACCCGGCTAACTTGAATGGAGATAAAACAATTTAACGACGCGGCTAATCGACTTTACAAATATTATTGGCCGAATGGCTCAATTTACGATGGTGAAATGAGTCATTTCGCTGTGGTTGTGATGTGAAAGGGACATAGAACTTAGCGCTTCAAATCACAGATGGGCTGCAGGAAGTGGAAATGGTGTCAATACGTGATTTTTAGCGGTTTAACACGGATTTAAAAATCCTGTGTAGACCCGCTAATTTTGGTGTAAAAGCTGCATAAGTATATTTCTATGGCATAGTGTCAACAGATATTTTATTTTTTCTCATTTGGTACAATGAAATTTGGTTCAGTCCTACATGGCAAGATCACATGAATATAAAAAGAAACTTAATTATTTCATAAACATTGTGATCATTTAATCTAAAGGCTCCCTGTGCCAGTGTTGGAGTGCACACAGACACACAGAGACCCAATGACCTCTGAACTCAAGGAAGGAAGAATGTCAGGACAGACAAGGAACAAAACTAAGGACTTTAAGCAACAAGCCTCATGGTGCTTTCGAGAACATTTTAGGTGTTGGCTTGTCCACTTTGACTGAGAGCAAAGTAAAGCTCCAGAATGAACTGAGAAGAAAGACTGTAACGATTCTTAGAAGCCAAAAGACAAGCCCACTGTTTGCTATATGAAGAATATTATTTTATAATCTTCTCTTTTTTTATCTAGTTAAGTTTTTGACTTTTGAAGACTTGAGACGGAAAGGCCTCCTCTAAATATACTGATATAGTTTGTTGTATTTCTTTTTTCTGAACTGTATATTTGTAAATTGCATATGCACAGTCTGACAGAAAGCTGGAATTGCCAACAATCATCTACCAAAGGGCGGTGGGGGCCCAGTAAATAGCTTGTTGCCTTGGCGACTACTGAGCGATGCATGACCAGCGTGTGTCTGTCTTACCTTAACCAGCTCCTTCTGAGGCCAGATCTGAATGGGCTCCACCTGCTGTGGTGTCTGGGTCTGGATGCCGTAAGTGTTCAAAAACACCTGCAGTCTACACACAAACACAAAGTCACAATGATAAGTTTACTAACATAAAGATAGTCCTCGTCACATAAATCACACACAGAAATAAAGCCCATCCTCAACCGAAAAGCAACCACGTAGGTCGACTGTGAAAGCAGTTTATTACGGCCCATATTTGGAAATCCGATAAGGTACAGTAGTGCGGTATAAAGATGTTGATGAAGGTTTTCAGTCATCCAGGTCATGGTAAGTGCTGTATCGTAGGTAACTGGATGTGTTGCAGTTTCTTGAAGACGTTTCACCTCTCGTCCAAGAGGCTTTTTATCAGTTCGAACTAACTGGAGGGGAGTTGCAGGCTTTTAAACTCTGTGTGGGAGTGTCCTTTAAGAGTTAAAAAAACATGTGCGAGCACTGAGTTTCAGAGTCGTTGGGGCCACTTGTGGGTCGTTGACCCAACCAGCCTTCAATGTGGGTTGCTAAGGCTGGGTGAGCCCAGGTGTGAATGGTTGTTAAGCTGTCTAGAGAGCGAACTCAGTACTGCACTGCACTGTGAGTGATAAGTGATGTTGTAGGTCACCTCCTCGGTTCAAAGACAGCCGTACAATGCAGTGGTCCTGTATGCCCGTCACTGGTCCGCTGCAACGTTCACGTCATTTTGGGAGTCAGTGGCAGTCAACTTATTCAGCCATTTAGGTATTAGGATGTGTTGCAAAATGCCCGAGCGTAATAAGTGGACTGCAGTGAGAAAGACAAAGCACAAGTCCTGATGGGGACTCACCAGCAGCGGTAATTGAAGCTACAGGTTAACTCGCCTCAAAGAGTCGTTTGACCCTGTTTGACACACATACAACCACACTGTTACACATGTAACCAAGCCTGCGCACAAGCGCACGTAATCACACAAACCCACGCACACAATGAGAAGAGTGACAGATGATGGCAGGGGTCAGGCAGAGCTCCGGCTTTATGAGCTCACCACGATTACAGCGCTGAAAGCTGAATAGGAGCGGAAAAAATAACCTCGCTTTGTGGCCTGAAAGACATTAAGAGACGGGCACGCACACACACTCACACACACACACACACTCACACAGACACAGACACACACACACACACACACACACACACACACACACACACTCATTACCTCTGGCTCTCTGCTATCAGGGCCACGTGAATCACAACATCATTCTCGATGGGACCCTGTGAAGAAACGGAGAATACATTGTAAATCACATGTCTCTGTATGTTGCATCAGTTACACGACAATCGCACACGTCTTTTCTTTCTTGACATTCCAAAACATTCCTCCTGGCAGCAGCGTAAATGTTCTACTGTAAATAATGCAAACCTATCAAACATCTCACAGATGTTTAGATCCAAGTGCTCCTTCTGTTATCTCTCAATCCAGTCTGCACACATCACTTAGTTTACTCAGGGTTTTGTTTCATATGATTAATGTTTGCCGTGTTCACTTTCATTAAATAGATGTTTTACATTTTTGCTTCCTTGCCTGGTAGTGCTGTTCATTTAGCATTCGTGCCAATGTAGCAAAATGATTTGAATGTATGTGTGTTTGTGTGTGTGTGTGTGTGTGTGTGTCTGAAGCAGAGGGAGGCAGACAGTGGTCCCAATCAGAATTCAGCTCACTCCCTCATAAAATGACAATATAGCCTCCGCTGGTGCTACCCCTGCTCTCATACAATTTAAATGGAAGTTAATCTCTGAATAGCCAGCAAAGGTTGATGAGAGATGCGGGACTGCTTGGCTGGGAGGGAAGTACCTGGGAAATAAGAAAGACGAGGGAAACCTACAGGAAGTAACACTGACATTTTCTCCGCTTTGGTACCCCCACACAGTGAGATGAGTTGAAATGACATGAAATGGATAGGTTGGCTACAGATAACAGGAAGCAGAGCAGCATGACATGTATGCTTATGTTTGTCCATAAGGTAAACATATAGTAGTAAGTGCACTTCACTGTAATACAATATCTTCAGGGGGAGTGACGCGACTTCTCAATAAGTCATTGGGCTGTGGTAAATTGGGGTCAATGTTTGGCATTCATTTCGACATGTTATAGACCACGCGACTGAAAGAATAAGCCGATAACTAATCAGGAATGACAAAATCATTAATTGCTGCCTGATGATATGGCATGGGCTTCCATGTGATGCGACATCAACAGCCAATTCAGTTTCCACCCTGTCCAAGTATCTTATTGGTGAAGGTTCTGTAGAGTTGATGTCAGCAATTCCAAACACACATTTAAAATCAAGCAAGTGACAGCCAAATTTTCTTGTCGGTGATTTGCTTTGATGTAATTGATAATACTCTGTTTATTATTAGTGTTAATAAAACCCAAGAACAGACAGAAACAAACCAGTGTTGTTTAAATTTCCCAACTTACTTGAGTAAATAATATAATGTGTCACAACATTTTCAAAAGTAAAAGTCAGCCATATGAATAGTACTTGAGGAAAAGTATTTAAGTCTGATATTGAATGTACTTAATTGTCAAAGGTGATTTCCTGGCAATAAATGTACTCAAGTATCACAAGTACGAGTAAAAAATGATACATTCTGATAAAGATAAAAGCATTTATTCATGAACTGTATACTACATAAAGAATGCTTTCTAGCAAGCCCCGTCGCCTCACAATGAGATAACATGGGGGAAGACAGAACCAAAGCAATAAAAAGCATGGGGTTTTTCAATGCTTTCATGTGGCCCCAGAAGCCCATCAAGGCAACACTTACACTAGCACTACTGCATGCAGACAATTGTCAACAATAGAGCAACATATCACTCATGCTGCCTGCAGTGTGAATGCGAGGTGAGAGACAACATGAAAGACGGGGAGAAAAAAGGGAACAAAAAGTCATCTCAGAGGTTTTTTTTTTTTTTTTCTCTGCAGTAATCTCAGACCCTCTGGGCTCGTGGACAATCAGGCAAAATCACAGACAAGAGACATCACAGTCGTTTGTCGTGTAGCGGACCACCTGAATACATCGCACGCAACGAATCAAATGCAAATGAAGCAAATATGTAGGAAAGAGACGACTTGAATTTTATATTTTCACTCACAAAAGCCAGTATTGTGTTTTTGGAACAGAGGAAAACGGAAAATACCAGCAACCAATTATGTCTAGCAAAGAAGAAACTTTTATTTTCACGTGCCTGTCGATGCCAGTCAGTTTAAGTGTGTGTGTGACCGTATTTCTTTCACAGGATTCACATTTATGTGTTGTGTTCCCGCCACTTTTATTCACAATAGGCTCATGAGTGTTAGCAAGGCAGCAGTTCTCTCTTTTTCTGTTTGCCTTTCCTATCCAAGAGTTGAGTTTATTGTTATATTTATGCACATGGAAATGCCTCCCTGCATGTGTCCCTCAGTGCCTTTTATCTTCTCATTCATTACTTGCAAAAGTACAATTCATACGTGTAATTTTTCCGTGTGCGCAGGTGAATTGCAAGCAGAGAGACGATCATCTCCGGCGCGCTGAGTGGCGGTCTTTTCAGGGCCATTTAGGAAGCAGGCAGCAGCTCGTGAGTCACAGGAGCAGCGGCCTTTCATCTTGTTCTCATTGTGGGGATGTGCACAAACACACACACACACACACACACACACACACACACACACACTGATACATGCATGTACACACACAGAATAGGGCAACACTCTTGCACATGAAGGCACATAAGCACTGACACCGGCATGCACAGATGCTCAGATTCAGAGTCAGTCGCAGAACACGGATTGAGACACACACACACACACACACAAACACAGAGCTGGGAGCCATTTTGTTCAGTCGATAAGAGCTGGTTTTAGCCAACAAACTCGTTACCATAAATCAGAGAGTAGAGAGCTAACACAGAGATGGAAGGGCGGCTGGGTAGAAAAAAAAAATACGGAGCACAAATCTCTCCTGATGAATGGGGGAGCATTGGCTTCTAAAATGCTGCAATGCAACTCTCTCATTAGCACTGGTCTCTCAGCAGACAAAGGACTCATTTGGCAGAGGAGAAGATACGGAAATGCATAATGGAGACACAGGAAAAATGTACTCCCTCTCGCTGTCATTCCCTCCGCTGTGCGCTGCAATCAAACCTCGCCGACACGACTGCGCGACCGCAGAGAGGACAATGAGATGGGTCTTCAAATGTTCCTTTAAACAACCCGAAAAAAACGTCAATGTAGTGTGACCGAAATTGTCTGTCTCGAAGCTGAAAGGGAGAGATGAGTCGTTCCATCAATGCGGCGCTGCTGCAGACTGCTAAAAAGGAAGTTAACAAATCATATTGGACGCCGGATGTACCCGACAGTGCAGCCACTGGTCTGATTTTGGCAAATCTCAGGCCAGATCTAACAGTTTAAAGACCTGAGTTGTACTCCCTGGAATTGCATTTCAGACTTTTAAATGAATTGAACACGCTAAGTAAAGTTGTAAAACTTTATCGAAAGGGTTCAAATACGTGATAAAATGTACTGAAGTGTCTAAATAGTGAGGTGAGGCGATTTGATGAAAACAGACATTTCAACCCTGCCTTCACCCTGAGAGAGGGCACGCACGAGTACAATTTTTCCTGCTCTCTTGCTCTCACTGCGCCGTCTCCACCTACGCATTAAACCTTTAAATGCTACGAGATCAATCAGTTTCTCCTGGCGAATTCCGCAGGAAATTACGAACTGCAGTAGCAAAAGACAAGGCAGTGTTGAGTAAGCCACAGAAGCAGATTGCATCACCTCAACATGAAATAACTCCTGGAATGCACTCAGCAAGATTGATGATATCGAACACCGTACAGTAGTTTCCAGGAGGGGACTCTGCTGTCGGGCAAACAGTGGGGATTCAGTCGCTAACAGCTAAAGGGCAAATACTGGACAAAAAAACACTGCTGCTGCCTATCACATAGGAACTTGGGAAACATATTCCAAGGTAGAGTTTGTATAAGTGGCTTTGTATAATTGGTCCTCAAAGATTTTTTTTCTGATAGGTCAATAATTAAATTGAAAAAATATAGTCCCTCTTAATTTAAGATCTAATTCAAAGTCAACGACAGCTACACTGCATCACAAAAAAAAAACCCTCTCTGTTCATTCCTATGAATGTTGCTCAGTGGTGCGTGATCCAAAATAACTTCCTGCATTATCTAATAAATGCATACTGCATACGCTCTATGAGCCGCAGCTCCCCCAGGGCATGTGCACCGGAGACTTCTGCTGCCCGAGCCATTCAACTACCATCGGCAAGATCCGATTAATAGCGTTGCTCTTCTAGACGCTTCAAATGTTTGTGGACTGAACTGATCAAATTCTGACAGTGAGACAAGTCATTTCGCAGGGGTTGTGATGCTCAAACCTACAGCTGCTTCCTTCACCATCCAAGTCCATGGGGCAAAGCCTTTTTGGGGCCAGTGTGCATCTTGTGAAGATGTATTTTTTTGCGGTTTGACCACTATTTCAAATTGGGCTCAAAGGCTGCAGCAAGTCCTGGGGGCTTGGTGGACACGAGCATGGCTCCAAACGAATTCTGAAGTTGCTCTGCTAACGGCTGGATGCCTAAATAAGACACTTTTTTGTTAACAAGTTGGCTTTATCAACTTTAAAGATGATAAAAGTCCTGTGTGTGGTACAGCTTGTTTCTGCTGACCCCCAAAAATCTAGGAGTGCAGGCGTAGGCATATAAACTATTGGACGTAACAATCTTAATGCAATGAATTTTCTTTTAAAGCCTTTTAATAAATCAGTAGGACACGTAGAAACTCTCTGGGTCGTATAGCACAGTACGTTTCAGCTATTGAATTATTCTTACGAATGAATAACACAGAATACCAAAGATGTGTTCTCGAGAGGGAAATCCAGCTCACCAGGCCACAACATTGAATACCATAACACTCGACGCGAGAGGATATGGGCAGGAGTACAGACCAAGCCAAAGCAAGGCTCTGTTAGCCTGAGGTTTAGGGTGAGGCAGACAAACATCTTATTATCAATGCAGGCACCCTGCCTCCAACCTCTACAACTGCACCAATCATTAATTAAATCATAGAGTGCCGCTGAGTTTTGCCTCAGACTTTGAATTGATATGGAAATAAGATCCATTTATTCATGAATTGAGCAGAACAAAGCTAAAACAATGCAATGCACTATTTAATATTAACTTGAGACCGCTCGTAGGAGGAGAGTTTGAAAAACAGATGTAGTAGGCCATCAGTGAAGTGTGCGGTTAGAGCGAGAGCTGGCAGGTGGCGAGAGCTGGGCAGAACTGTGAATATGGAGATGAAAACAACAGAAACGCAGCGAATCCAAATTCAAAAAGGTTCGCTGGTTCCTGTCCGGTTCCCTTATGGAAAATCCTGCAGACTTCGGTCTAGTCTAATCAACTATGTTTTGAAATCATTTTGCCGAGAGCATGAATCACAGCACTGTGCACTGTGTAAAGGGGTTCAATCAACAGTCACTAACAAAATGATGAACTCTGACACTTTACTCACAAATAGGAATAACATAAGTCTGTGCCTGAAGGCCAACACACAGGGCTGCAGCAGCACAGGGACATTTGTCTCCACCTGGAAAACAACAACTCAGCACTTCTGCAGTCACAGACCTACACTGAGCTTTTTTTAAAACCGGTCTGGGCCAGTTTTTTTTAGATAATAAAGCTTCTCTCTATTATCAAAAACACGAACAAACAATGAACTAGACAAGCGGTGAAGAGTCGTATGTTTAGTCAGAGCCGTATCTTCAACATCCTGTTTTTCCTAGATCGAACCAAGTTTGCTGCCAGAAGTAAACTCCAACCATCGCACCACATTGACGATGGTCTGGCAGGCCTGCTGTCGCTGTGGTCCAATGGTAGCACACTCTATGTCATTATGGGAACAGTCACATACTGCGAGTTGTTTTCTGAGTCACTGGCAATTGATCTATTCAGTCTTTAAGGTATGAGGACGTGGGAGAAGAGTGCTGATGTAGCTCAGGTTTCGATCCAAGATTACTTAGCTTTAGCTAGTTGCCAGATCAGTTAGTTCTAATGTAATTATCTTAGTGGCTGGTTAAGGAGTCTCTCAGTTACAGTCCGCTTTGCATTAGATGGTCACTTTTTCGGCCATCGCCTTATGCCATCTGTCTTTGTCACTGCACCTGAGCTCGAACATCACAAAATGAGCGCTGCCGTCCTCAGCACAAGTCCTCTCTTGCCCTGCTCGCTTTGACCACCGATGCAAGTTGTGTCTCAAATACGAGGAGGCTATGTGAAGGAGCCAGGCAGCTAATAGATAGAAGATAATAATGCAGAGCGGCAAAGCAGGTGCAGAGACTAGCAGAGGGCAGAGATGGAGGCAGAGAGCCGTGATCTTATTTGTCTTGTCTCCGGTCTAATAACACTGTGTGTTTCCGCTGCGTGTGTGTGTGTGTGTGTGTGTGTGTGTGTGTGTGTGTGTGTGTGTGTGTGTGTGTGTGTGCGCGCACATGTGTGCATGTGAAAATGAACTCATACTGTAAAAACCTGTTGCCCTGATCAATATGTTGTCAGCTTACCTCCCAGC
>OMLP01044805.1:2252-13655 GCA_900302685.1 Spondyliosoma cantharus
CCTCCCTCATCGTGGTGACCTTGACTGAGAGGAATGTGCTCCCTGTTCTGTGTCAGGAGAGAACAGAGGGGGGGGAAGAGGAACTCCTCTGGCAGTCTCACCCACTTTTCAATCCCACCTACACGTTTTAGTTCCCCCTCACTGTCTCTGCGTCCGTCCCCGGAGACAGAGTGGAGTTGAGGAATGGAGGGTTTTTAAGCGTTTGCAGGAGAGTTATGAGGATCAGCAGAGGTGTCATGTTTTTGGATGTTTGCAGAAGCTCTCTTGTAATAATATTACTCTCCCTCTATAAAAAGCAACATGAGAAATTACTTTTTCTGTGTCGACAAGTCTGTGTATGAAGCATATTACAAAGTTGAACCCAGTGAACCAGACCTGAATTTCAAAACTGTAAGAAATGACTTTCATTGGCTGAAATTATTTGGATATAAAAGACTACTATAGTTCAAATTATCTACTATTTATAGTTTACACTTGTAATAATGCTGCAGTTCTAATGTGTTTTGTTGCTCAAAGGCTGTATACTGAACTAAACCAGGGTGGAAGTAACTATTTACTTCTACTCAAATTACTGTAATTAAGTCCTCTTATTGGTACTTTTACTTTTTATGAGAATTTCTTTCAAGTCTGTAATTTTACTCGTATTTAAGTGGGCATTACACCATGTAATCTACCTAGTTACTTTTAAAATCTTGTACTGTGTACAATTTGTAACGTGAAAGTGACTAAAACTTAGCTTAATTTAACTGTACTTAAATATTATTTCAATATAAGTAGTTTTACTTGTAATTGAGTATGCTTCGGTAATGTAACTGTACTCTCTCCACCACTGGTACCAATGGGTCGACCAATATGTTTTTTTCAAGGCCGATACCGATTATTAGAAATCAAGGAGACTGATAAACGATAATTGGGACCGATATTCATTCGCTGTTAAACTGATTATCTTCAAACAGGTTTCAGGTTCAGGTTATTCAGTGTTTTTAAGCTATTAATTGTGAGGGGTTTGCTATCAGATATTGTTGTTGGCAGGACAGTCTGTGAGAGGATGTTGCATCACAGCCAAAGTAGCACATTTAAGAATTAGTTTATTTTGTCGGAAATCTAGTGGAACAGCCCGAAGATTGGCCAGTGAATTATTTGGACAAAACAAGACATTTGAGGATGTCATTTTTGGCTTTTGGAAACCCTGATGAGCATTTTCTGACATTATATAGACCAAACAACTAACCAATTAAGCCAGGAAATAATTTACGGATTAATTGACAATGGAAGCACTGGTTAGTTGCTGCCGTAGTCGCCTGAAAGATCTCGATACCTCGATTTAGGGCAAAGTATTACATTTAAAATCAGAATTTTTATGCCCAATATATTACAACATCAGAATTGTATCACTGTAGAATTATTGGGTAGTTTCATCTCAGATAATACACATTTAATAAAATGATCACTCATGTGTTTAAAGTCTAAAATCTTGATCTGTAAAGCAACTTATTCATAGCTGCCGTGACCTTGACGTGTCAGAACCTGCTCCGTTCACGATGAAAAATCAGTCTTGCTGTCTTGTATTGGCTTGTGTCCGGTAATAGTTAGTGTACGTGACGCGAACCTGCTGTTGCTCCTTCTGTTGATGTTTTAATGGTACGTCTCATGTTTGTACAGCGTGTCTACATGTTGTGTTCTGTCTGCTGAGTGAGTCTGGTGCTGCAGCTGCACCCATCAGACCTGGAGCTTTATATTCAGAATGAAATCTTAATGTCATAATTTTTTTATGTAGTTTTTGACCTCTTGGACTGATGATAGAAATCCATAAGTACCCCAATTTTTAACTTCAACAAAATGTGACTGATGCATCTTGATGCTCTGTGGTTCAGATGCTCCCGGTCACATTCACTTAATTGTATTCAACCTACTTTATAACTCGGTAATGCTTTTAAATTACAGTCTGCTAACTGGAGCGTAACTCCAGCTTATGGCGAAATGATTTGTAGTTACTGTGCTGCAGGTACCAGTACATACTAGTATACTCTATACTAGTATGTACTACAGTCAATAGAAGAACAAGATGCGAATGCAAGAAATGAAGCAGTCTGGGAAATAATTCATGCGGCACTGTTTTCTTTAAACACGTTAACTAACAGGTAGCTGTTCTGTTATTATGAGTGAGAAAAAATATTAATAACACCAAAAGCTTGCACTTGTAATAAAAACAGGACTGTAATTTGAAAGAATTATGCTGTTCGTTGTGGGTCATAATCTTAAATAAGAAGAAAAACTCGCTCCACATAGTTTTTTTTTTAACTTGTTAACGTGATTTTGAACCGCTGACATGTTTCAGTTCCACAAAAAATGATTAATGTCTTTGGTCTACTGTAAAACATAAGATCAGAAGCCCAGACAATGAGGGAGTAAAGCCAAACAGAGATGGACCGATTTATTGATTTGTTGTCAACTTTTAAATTCCAGCTACGTTGATAGCTTATTGATCGGTTTGAGCAATTTTTAAGAAAAGAGTGAAAAGTTCTCTGATTCATTCATTGTGACATCAAACTGAATATCTCTGGGCGTACGTCACCTTGGGGTTTGGAAAACACAAATTTTCGCCAGTTTATCCACTTTTGACCGAACATCAAAGCGCCGTCAGACTTCTGTATTGCTGCTCATAATTGTTTTCATCAAGCAAATCAAACAATGAAGGGAAACAAAATGGTTATTTAGTCAGTATTATTATCCACAGTACTCTGGTTACAGAAGTGTTTAAGATAACTGATGGTGATCTCTGGTTGAGTCTTGCACTTGAATGTTTTGCTGATGCGTTTTGTGTCCTGCAGGAGCTGTGCCAGTGTCGTCCGTCTGACGGGAACTGTTCGTGCTGTAAAGAGTGCATGCTGTGTCTTGGGAACCTTTGGGAAGAGTGCTGCGACTGCGTGGGTGAGTGCAGCGTCTCATCTATTAGCGCTACATTTTGCAGCTGACCACGAGTTAGTCAGCATATTATTTTGGGTTTGGAAAAACTCTACGGCTGAGCCCACGCTCCTCGTTTAAACAGACTCGCAGTGACTGAGCAGGCTGAAAAGGGCAATTCAGCAAGAAACATGACTGGAGATGGACATCTGTGAAACGGATCAGTGCCAGTAGAGATTACCTTTCAGTTGTTTATATGTGAATTTGTCAGGTTTGTATTAGACAGTCGAATTTAAACGATTTAAAGTGCTTTAAAACCTGCATTCTTTCTAACGACCAGCAGGGGCAACTCAATTGGTTTCAAAAAGAAGCTTATGACAAAATGACCCTTTTTTCTAACTTGATTTATTACTTCAGTCAACAGTTTCCTCAAGAGGTTATGATCTCAACCTCTACTTTCAAGTCTTATTCAATAAAGCATGATGTTAATTTCGTAAATTATCAGTTAGAGTAAAGTAGACGATAAAACAGGTTTTGCTTTAGGGCGTGGCTACCATGTGATTAACAAGTTCCTCTTCGATATCTTGAATTTTCATCAATTTGCTACATATTGCACATGTCACATCGGGGTCTCATCATCTTGAAATAGATTCAGTTGTATTTAATTGCGTTACACATTTAGATTTATATTAAAATTAAATATATTAACCCTAACCCATTCATCATGTAAAAACAGCAAATAGATATTCAGTAAATGTTTAGATATATCATTTCATGTCACGTTTTGAAATTAATAAATTATTACATTTATTTGTAGAACTATTTTTGGGGCATTAATTATTTATGTGTGATTTTGGCAGGTTCAGTCCTCCATACTAATCAGTGTTATTATTAGTATTTTTGTAACTATTTTAACTCCTCCTATGAAGATGCATTTTTTTTCATTATTCCACTTTTGTTTTACTATATTGTCATTCATTACCTATATTTACACCAGCCTCCACTTGTTGGTCAGCAGGAGGAGTTACACACGTATATCTGTTTACAACTACATTATAGTCAGTTCAATCAAACGTTATATATGTGTGGTATATACAAAAATACACTTAATGTGGCATTAACAGTGAAGTGTTGCCACATTAAAGAAAACAGACGTAAAACTAATGTAGAAAATGTACAGTATAAGTGAATGCAGCTGTGATATATCGGTAATATAACTATGCTTTGTACATGTTTATACAGATAATAAAAGTTAAGAACAGTGAAGTATTACAGCAGACAGTGAGCCCTCTAATGGATCATACTGCGAATCTAACATCAAATGATTGTGGCACTAATCACTCTCCATACTTGTGACACTTGAGTTATATCTCAGTCTTGTTAATCTCTCTGTCGCCCTGCCGCCGAGCACTTTCTCCCTGTGAAAAATGAGACCGCGGCTGTGATGCACTTGCCAGCTGAGAAGGTTTAAAAAGGAGCCGGTTTGTTCAGAGTGTTTCTGCTCTGATACAAGATGAGTGTGAGGTGAGCGAAGCCAGATACTGGAGGTGCCTCCGAGAATGGGACCTTGTGGAGGTTAATGCAAAGCAGAGCCAAGAGGAGCACTGTTTATCAGAGCGGAGGAAATTAAAGTAATATTGTCACCACCGAGGAGCTGTTGCACATGTGGACAGGAAGTCTCAAGGTTTTCCTGAAGATCAAAGGATGAAGGAGCCGGAAGAACGAGGGGACGAGGAGGTCGAGCGGCTCGGATGAACTTTGACTTTCAGCCTCCTACCGAGGTGCGGTGGGGGTGTAACCCCCAGCAAGATCCAAAACAACCGGATTTGTGCAACAAGGAAACTTCTGGCTGGTTAACTGCTTCAGACCTGCAGGGGCAGAGTCAGACGCCAGGGCACAGAGACAATTATTTGAGGGCTCATTTGTAAAGTGAGTCAATGTGGGTTTAATGTGGACACAATGGGCCCTGGACAGTGGACATCAACATGTGAAGCCCCTGAGCACTGCAATGAAGGAGCTTTTTCTTAATTGATTATACATTTTGCTTTTCTCAGTGGTTGTTTTTGTACATCTCATTTTAAGTATTGTGGGTAAATTTGTGTCTCTGTGGTCATTTTGTTTTCATTTGGATATTGCATGTTATTTTGCATCTTTTTTGTCATTAGTACTCATTTTGTGTTCATCATTTTCGTCTCTTCTAGTCATTTTAAGTTTCTTTGTGGTCATTTTGTGTGTCTTTGTTGTCATTTTAAGGTTCTTTGTCATCGTTTTGCAGTGCAGTTCTTTTGTTTCTTTGTAGTCCTTTTGCATTTTGTGTCGTCAATTTGTGTGTCTTTGTAGTCAACTTGCCTATATCTCTGTCTGTTCATCTCATTGTCGCCCCCCTGCACCTCTTCATCTCTGCATTGTCATTCTGCACCTTTTTGTTGTCTTTTGTTTCATTTCCTGTTCTGCCTTCCTATTTTTATTGGTAATTATTTTAGTGTTTTGTCTCTTTCTGGTCATTTTGCTTTTCTTTTCATTCATAGTGTCTTTGAATCTCTTTATTTTTTTGCTTCTCTTGTGCTTGTTTTTAGTCTCTTGTTAATCATTTAATTTTCCAACAAGACATGTTAATTGTCACTTCACACAGAGTCTCTGGTCCAGGGGCCCCTGGTCCTGTATCTGACTCAGGTACAGGGGAGGCACCGGTTGTGAAACCTTGGCTACCGTTCTGGCCCCACCCTTGCAAAGCAGTATTCTTTCAGAGCAGCTTTGACAGACCGCTATTGCTGTACGTGCTGACAAGGAGGCTTTATTAAAGCGCTTTCATGTGGAACCCAAATACAAATATGTGACACAGAGTGCTGAACTTGCTGCTGCTGCTGGTGTTGCTGCTGCTTCTGCAGCGCAGATGTTGTGGTGGAGTTTTTCCTCTCAGACAAGCCTTTTTACAATACACTGAGGATAGCCTGTAGCTTTAAGCAAGAATTTCTCATTTATCTGTTTTTGTTTTTTCTTGCAGCGCTAGCCCTTATGACCACTTTTAGTAAGTTTCCACTCTAAACATGTTATCTGTGCCAAACACTCGCTACTTTGAAGTGTGCGTCTGCGAGTGGTTAGTGCAGCCCAGTGGAGGAGCGGTGGGGAGAGGACAGTTTGTATTTTAAAAGAAGGGAGGAGGAGGGAGGGAGGACCCGAGTGTAAGCTTTATCTAAAACAGCTGCTCTGGCTCAGCCTTCAGCATTGGTTTGTAATTCAATTCCTCTGTCAAACTCCATTCCCCATTAAATGATTTACCCATTAGCTATAATTCACTTTGACTCATTTAAAGGGTTAGGAAGATCATATCTGAGGATGTGGGGACTTTGTCGGGCGATTACTACTGTATTTGGAAATTAAATGAAGTGTTAAAAGGACCTTAATTGAGACGAGATACTCTTGACAGCTGTGTGGTTATACAAAGCTGCCCCTGTGAGTTGAAATCATGTGTGAAACTATTCAATGGTGAAGTGTGTCTATTTTGAGTCAAAGTATGATACGCAAATTAACCCCCTGCCTTGCCAATATGCTTCCAGTCAACCTGAAGTGGTATCTAGTCATGCATATAGTTTGGGATATTTACCCAGAATAGAGATACCTGATTTTTCTTTGTATTTCGCGAACTGACCCTTTAATGTCTTTTTTTTTTTTTAAATATAGGGATGTGCAACCCCAAGAACTACAGCGACTCTCCGGCCACGTCGAAGAGCACAGTGGAGGAGCTGCACCGTCCGATCCCCTCGCTGTTCCGAGCACTCACAGAAGGCGACGCGCCGATCAACATGATGGTGGTGTCCTTCCCCGTCGCTGAGGAGCTCTCCCACCACGAGAACCTGGTGTCCTTCCTGGAGTCGCTCGACAGCCAGCAGCAGAACGTCTCCGTGCCTGGCAACAGCATCCACGCCAGCTACGACACGCAAGGTGACAATTAAGTCTTCATCACGACCTTCTCAGATCCAAATGAATCAAAGTAAAAGTCCCTTCTTCTGTGGAAGTTTGAGTTTCTCAATAAGTTGTGGGTCTCCCCCTAAATAGACACATGAGTATTATATACTACATTTATTTAGCTGTATTAGTTAATCATCAAAATCCAGATTATCATTTTAAATATAAAAGACATTAGCTTATGAAATATGAAAAGTTGTTATGGATTGAACTACTGCATGGTGTACAAAGTAACATTACAGCAACATTAAAAAGCTTGTTTAAGCATTATGATAATGATCCTATAATAGAATAAATACTGATATAGCACTTCAGCTACTTTTGCTCTTCTGTCTTCCTCCACTACTCATTACTATGTTACATGAACAAGGATGTGTCCAGAAAAAAACAAAGCACGGGCGAAAATCCCAACGACTCCTGAGAAAAGGGAGAAAATCCTGACTGAAACTTTGGAAATAAAAAATCTGTTTACAACTTAAAAAATGCATCAGATAAAAGTCCAAACATTAGCTTGTCTCAGCTTCTTAATGGTGAGGATTTGCTGCTTTTCTCACTTTTATAATACTGCAAATTAAATGTATCTCTGAGTTTTAGACTATTGGTCAGACTATTGGCATTGTTGTTGTTGGCATTTGTTTATTTGATAGGGACTGAGTATATGCTAAGTAATATATTAATAAATATATTAATGTGAATATAGTGGAGTAAAAAGTACAATATTTGCCTCCAAAGTGTAGTGGAGTGGAAAAAAAAACAGAAATACAAGTAGTGAAAAAATGATCCTGAAGCACAGTACTTCCATCACTGACTATTGTGATGGTAATTTTAAAACAGATTAACAATAAAACAGTGAACAGTCTCTCTATTGGAGAGAAATCCTTCAGTGTTTGTGATGGACATGAATCAAGAAGGTATGGTTCGTCACCAAGCCTTAATAATAATTTGTTGCCTCTTGTTGGTTTTAAGTCTTTGTAGAATACCTGTGCCGCATAATAAAGTTTTTCAATAAGTTACACTACTTGAGAGAGAGCACGTTTTGCTCACATGCTTTATTACATAGTGTTCTGGTCCTGTCAGGTCCAGTCACATTTTTCATTTGTATTTCTGCACACTCACTAAGAGCCGTGGTAATAAAATCAGGCCCAACCCAGAGCTGAAGGCGACTACAAAATCTTGAACTAAGACCAGCTCGGGTTTGGTCAGGTTTCAGAGGCCTAAACGACCTCTCGTTTCGGGAATTGGAACTAAAAGTGTTGCTCCACTGCCATTTTTTAATTCTCACTTGTGGCTGTTTTTGGCTGTCTACCTCTAAGCCAATACTATTTGCTATAAAGGCACACTCATAATAGGTTTGTTCCCACAGAGCCGAGCAGTTTAACTCATTAAGCTCACCAAAACACATGGTCGCACTTAGTTGCTGCAAATTAATTTCACCCCTCTTGTAAAAGTAGGAACATTGAGAGTTAAAGGTAATTACTTTAAAATGGTGCTTGTTTTAACACTGGATCTGTGACTCACGCCTTTCTCCTCGCCTGTCCTGTTTAATTCCAGAAAACATGTGCACAGTGGTCTACTTCGACGACTGCGTGTCTATCCGTCAGTGTAAACAATACTGTGAGTCAATGGGAGGATCCAAGTACCGCTGGTTTCACAACGCCTGCTGCCAGTGCATTGGACCTGAGTGCGTGGACTACGGCAGCAAAGCCGTGAAGTGCATGAACTGTCTCTTCTGAAGTGCGGGCACACATCGGTACCGAATGTCTGGGCCAAACCAGAGGACTGAGGGCGGAGGAAACTATGACTGTTATGTGTTAGCATTCCTCAGTTACCTTGTAAAATACCCCCCACACCTCTCCTTCTACCCCCGCAAATTGTTTTTATTCTGCTGTTATATTTCACTGTATATTTTTAGATATGTTTTCAATAGTGTTTTTTACTAGAGGTGTATATGAATAATGTATTTTTACAATTATGGTCTGCTAAATCCCAGTCTCATGCCAAATAAAAGTTTGGTGACATGGATTGTTTTGTCTGATTTTAAAATATTTTCTTCCATTCAGTGTATTTTCTTTAAGAGATGTGTGAAAAGTGCATAGCACGAGTGGAATAGTAAATGTTGCTTGTGTTCCTGCTCTAATCTTAGCCTAGTGTTGCCCGAGTCAGGAAACGCATCATTTCCTGGGGAAACAAAGTTGTTATTATACCATTCTGGTCCACAGGTGTTCCAGTGCTCAGTGACCGTCTCATGCGAGCGCAGGGGAAAGGGAACGTTTACCGATGCCAATCTCTCACCGCCACACACAAATGCTCTTTGTAAAGCGGGTGCATTTTCAAAAGGCAGCAGGGTGCCCTATCACTGATTCTGTTCCCAATTGGCATGCAACAGCAGTTTGCACAGACTAATGTACCAGACGAACAATGAGACCTTGTTTGTCTGTTTTTATGATATTGAATCACGACCTCAATTCGCCATTGCAGCTGTGGGTTTGGAGCGGACGGTGCCAACAAAGATCAGAGGCCTAATGTGTTGCATATGTCAGGATGACCACCAGTCCTCTGAGCACAACCGCAGTGTTTGGGAAAGTACACATGATTCAGAGTAGCAAGTGGTTTCCCCAAATTTGGATTAAAGTTGCTTTTCAAAACATTGTTTGACAGATTATTTTTACACTTCTATAACAGTGGACTTGGTTTTAAGATCAGAGTGATACCACAGCCTAAACATGCCTCATTAATTCCAGATCATTCTCTGACCAAAAAAAAAAAAAAAACCTACATAGACTATACATTTGTGGTGAAAGTTCCCGAGGAATTGAATCGTAATCTTTCGAACTACATTTCCCAGTGTGCATCTTGGCTACTGCGCAAGCGCAGATGGGTTTATTTAGTATAGAGACATCCGGAAGCTCCAGTCTGAAATTGACCGAACGGGGTAGTTCTTGGTAAAGTTTCTTGTCTTTTGTGTTTTACGTGTTCAACGACAGTACAGCCGTTGTAGGACAAAGTTTAGCACATGTAGCTAACTATATATGTGACGTAGGGTTTGTTTGGAGGAAACGGCAGCTTTAATTGTGACGGTGGGGCTGGCTAATCAGCTAGCTTAGCGGGTTGGCAGCTAGCTGAACGTACGTTAGCATCTGGGCCCCTCCATTCACAGGAGAGCTTCTACCTTCTGGCTGGTTTTACTGTACATATGCTTAAATTCATTAATACAGAAAGTAACCTGGGTATTTTAACAGCAAGTTGATGATGTCTGACTGGTTGTGCTTGATTAGTTTTCACGTGAAAACAGGAAATAGTGAGGATAATCTGCCCACAGCGAAGAAAGATTAAGATGTCAGTCAGACAGACAAACAGGCTTTATTAATAGATTTTGTCTCCAGGCTTTAGTTAGGACAATGTTAGTGAACGTAAGGCTGTTGTGGTGCATCATTTATTACATTCGTCTACTCTGTTTTCAGCGTATTTTCATGGAGAAACTTAAACTTGTTTATAATAATAATATGTAACAGGAGAAGACGTATAACCTGCTGTCAGTTTGAGAAACATCTCACAGTAATACGTAGGATTTATCTCTTTTAAACACACAGCACCCTTCCAGTTATGACGTTATTTAATCTACTTCCTAAAACCTGACTGCAGAAGTGGTACATTGAACATAAACAATGTAGATAGTCTCAGTGTTGTTTCAGTTGATCGTCCAAACATTCAGCTCATTAAATGAACCCATATCTGTTGATCTACAGTCATAAACAAGACTGTGTCTCTGTTAAGTCACAGTTTCCATGGTTGATGGCTGCAGTTTGGATTTTGCTGACTGTGGATGTCAGAACTGACCGTTCATATAGCAGAGCCCCATCTGGTGGGTGGATATTACTGTTGCAGCTGTCCTGCTCGTACAGTGATCACTAAAAGGTTCAGGAAAGACAGAAAGAATATACAGGAAGCTTGATTTAATGTGTTTTTACCTTTCTGTTTACACAGTGTTTGGATTTGGTTTACAGATCAATAGGTCTGCTGCAGATCTTGGTTGGGATGAAAAATAACTTTTGTGTACATTATTGCATTTTACCTGAAGAAATAATCTATATTGATTGCATCTTAGCATTAAGTTTTTTTGTTTAATTATTTAAAATGTATTACAGCTGTGTTATGCACTTTTGTCCACTTGGTTTGACATGGTTTCTAAATCTAAAGCAAAGTTATTAAATACCATTATTAATCCGTACTTTTACTGTGGTGCTTATCTCGTTATCGTCACTAGTGTATATTTGTGTTGCGATAATGCACCCTAACATTGTTATAAGGGCTGCAAAATCAATGGAAATATAATCAGATTCAGATCAGAAGGTAAAATGTTTGAGGAACAGTGTTATAGTGATTGTTTAGTGCAGCAAAAATGCCCTAGCCTACAAATCTCATTCTCCAGAAGGTGATACAGAACCCAACAAATGTCACACCATCATTTTAGTATTTCTGATGCAAAAGTAGTGATGCCAAATTGATCATGCCTACTAATCTTAGCCATATATA
>OMLP01044805.1:13749-25986 GCA_900302685.1 Spondyliosoma cantharus
TATACAATATACAATATATATATATATTTTATATATATATAAAATAGTTAAATTATTTAAAATATGTTACACGCAATTGTGTCCTCTGTTCAACAAGGGGAAATGGACATAAAGAGGACCTACTGCAACATCGTTCAGGCACATGCACGATTGTAGTTTTAAAATCCTTTACTAATCCATTAGATATACCTGGTGAAAAGTCCTGTAAACCAGCATCTTCAAGTCCTGGCAACTATTTATTTTTCAAACTGCAATGATAAGTCTTTCGGGGGATGCTTTTTTTTCAGTCATTGTGTTAAAGAAAAAACATCTGCTGGTTCCAGTTTCTGAAATGTTGGGATTTGCGGCTTTTCTGTTATTTATGATGGTTAATAAATATTCTGGGCTTTGGACTTTTGATGGGACAAAAGAAGCAATTTGAAGATGTCACTTATAGACTAAATTATGCATTCAGTTAATGAATTAATTGACTCCTCTAATGGATTTCTATAAACTAGTTAAAAGAATTCTAAACAAAATAACAATTAACTAATTAATTGAATTAACTGACACACAACACTCCACCATGAAAAGAAATAAGTAATTTTTTTCTTTGGGACAACAACTTGCATTTCATTGTAAAATGATAATTAATCTAACCTTGAACCTCATAACTAAAATAATCATTATCAGATTTAATAATTTCCATCCAAGTATAATTTAAAATAAAACTCAGAGACCTTACCACTGCCTGTCGCTTAAGTAAGCAGCAGATAACGTGGATAACAGGCAGAAGGGAAAATCTCGAAGTTGAATGCAGGGTTGCAGTGTGTTAGCATCTCGTGTTTCTTTCCACTGCAGGTGTGATGGAGAGGTGATGTGCCAGTCAGAGGAGTGATAAGGCCAGAGCAGCCATGACTGAGTGCTTCCTGCCCCCCAGCAGCAGCCCTGCAGAGCAGAGGAGGGCTGAGCACCCAGGGGGCGTGGCCCGCACCCCCAGCTCTGAAGAGATCAGTCCCACCAAGTTTCCTGGCTTGTACCGCACCGGGGAACCGTCGCCGCCTCATGATGGCCACCACCACGAGGCACCAGATGCCTACGTCTCAGACGACGACAAAGAGCACAGCAAGAAGAAGAACAAGTTCAAGAAGAAGGAGAAAAGGAGTAAGAGATGATCCTGTGATTTAAGATTGATGGTGTATTGTTTACCTTGGAACTAAGAGTTTATTGACTTACTGGACACAAGGTCACTTACTGGACATTTTGTGATTCATTTTCTATGCCTTGTAAAAACTACAGGAAACGACAAATTGCTCTGAAAATGACTTTATGCTATGAATGTCTGTCAAACCAATCCTTGGAATATTTTCTCTGACTTATTCATAAGTCTTTAACTATAACAAAACAGAACAAGGAGACTTCTAGTAAAAATGTTTGTTATGTAAAATGTTTAAAGGAGTTTGGTGTGTAAATTGTACTTTGGGATATATTTGGGTTTTTTGCTCATCACTAATTGCTTGCTGCTGCGTTTTCTCACGGTACTGTACTTAAGTAACATGTTAACTATGGTCTAATATCTCATAATAATACTTGGTCAATATATGGTTGGCATGCTGTTGAGTAATGGACAGTGCCTGAAGAAAGAGTTCTTGCTGTGTTATCAAAATGTTTTTAAGCACATAAGGCTATTGTCAGGGGATTTGTTGAAAATATGAAAATGTGTATTTACTACAGGCTACTGAGCTTCAGCTTTAGTGCAGCAGAGGACTGAATAACATTAGAATGTTTTCTGAAAGTCTCCTCAGCAGTAGTTGTTGACTAAAGAGACTGTATTCCTTCCTGCAGGCTGTTGATACGGGTGGAAACTCGGTCCTATCCTGCAAACCAGCCCACATTTCCTCCAGTTTTAAATGGAACCATCGTAATCAAAGATGCATTATTAGTTGAGGAAGTTGCACAATGAAAGCAAACAGTAGTAGTAAGATGGCAGATTGCACTGATAACCGGCAAGCTTTTGTTTTGTCGTTTGCAAAGGCCCAACAGTCCCCTTTATCCGCATGAAATTGTTCTCACTATATATCACTGTACTAGATATCAGCCACCTGATTATCTTGCAATGTTAAAGAGAGTGAGAACGACAATTGCTGGATCCATTCCTTTATCTGGATGTGCACCAAAAGTTAATTTGGTCTATTTGGTCTGAGACCCATCCTTCATCCAAGTTGTGTGGAAATCTTTTAAGTAGATTTTGTGTAATCCTGCTGACAGATCACCCAACAAACACACACAGGTGAAAATGTATCCTCCTGGGCGTAATCATAAGAAAATGATGAAGACAATTGGGTGAAAGACCAGTGGTCTTCTCCATCCTCGCTTTCCAACCTGTAGAATCGGACATGCCCACTGATGCTGTCATGTTCACACTTAACAGCAAGGAAACCTGTTATTATTTGGGTACTGCTGAACTTCTTGGCTTCCGAACCACCTTAATTTTGGTCAAAATGCTTCAGGTGTAGCCAAATTCAGTGTGTGAACTTCAACTGAACCTGTTCCATGTCTGTGGAAAAGGAGTATGCGTGATTGTCGGCTCAGTTAGTATAAGGCCTTTTCCGTGTCTGTATTTAGCTCTTACACAAGTGTACGGTGGGAGAGAGGAAGAGAGAGACAGATTCAGAGCACACCCAGTAAAGGTGGGTCTCGGGCAGTGGTGTGATCAACAGGGTCTGTTGTAGGGGTAACCCAGAGAGAGATGATTAGAGGACACAAAAACTGTGACGAGGCCACTCTTTGAGTCTTTTCTGAAGCGGTTTACTCTAAGGAATAATATTTTAACTGAGCCTGTTCTAGAGTGGAGAGGCATAAGGTGCAGTGGGAGCTATGCTAAATCGGTGGCTGACCTCTTTTCTAAGTCCCCATTCTCCCCCTCCTTTGCTATCTTTGCTCGCTCACACATCCCTCTTCCTGTTTCTATTTCACTGCTATTATGGTTCTGTCGTAAGAGGAGGATAAGAAACCAGGGGTGTCTCTCCCCTCAGATCTAACCCTGTTTTTGCCTCTCCCTACTCTTTCTTTACTGTCACAGCGGAGGGCTACGCTGCCTTCCAAGAGGACAGTTCTGCAGACGAAGCAGAGAGCCCGTCCAAGATGAAGCGCTCCAAAGGAATCCACGTTTTCAAGAAGCCGAGTTTCTCTAAGAAGAAGGAAAAGGACTTCAAGGTGAAGGAGAAGGGCCCAAAGGAGGACAAGGCAAAGGATAAGAAATCTAAGGACCTGACGGCTGCAGATGTGGTCAAACAGTGGAAGGAGAAGAAGAAGAAGAAGAAACCGACAACAGAGGCAGAGCCAGTCCCAGTGGAGATCCCCACCTTCAGGCCCATCTTTGGAGCACCTCTGGCTGAAGCTGTCAAGAGGACGGCTCTGTATGATGGTATCCAGCTGCCAGCCATCTTCAGAGAATGTGTGGATTACATTGAAAGTTATGGCATGAAGTGTGAAGGCATCTACCGGGTCTCAGGTAGAGAAACTTTATCCAACCAAATGCAAAAATTAGAGATAAGTAGCATTTGTATGTCTGATTGATACTCACATCAGTTTCTCTCCCTCTCAGGTATGAAGTCCAAAGTGGATGAACTGAAAGCAGCGTATGACCGTGAGGAGTGCCCCTGCCTGGAGGAGTATGACCCCCACACGGTTGCCAGCCTGCTGAAGCAGTACCTTCGCGAGCTGCCTGAGAACCTGCTAGGCCGGGATCTGGTCCAGCGCTTCGAGGATGCCTGCGGACGTCAAGTGGAGGCCGAGAAGGTGTTGGAGTTTCAGAGGCTGCTGGCCGAGGTGCCGGCAGAGAGCCGACTTGTTCTCTCCTGGCTCGTCACGCACATGGACCACGTCATTGCCAAGGAGGCGGACACCAAGATGAATATCCAGAACATCTCCATTGTCCTTAACCCAACCATACAGGTCAGAGAGGACGGATCATGCTGAGCAAATAGAATTTGAGATTCATGGGAAAAGATAACAAAGGGAGGAAATGGGACAGAGAGAGCGGAGAGCAGCAGTTGAACAGCAACAGGCAAACTGAACATCAAATAGAAAAATGGGTCTTGGGCTCAGGCTGTGTACATCTAAGATAAGAAACCTCCCCTTAGCAACAACTCAACCGAGTTTTTATTGGATCAAATAGTCGGTTCATCTCTAAAACCCTGGCCCAGTTTAGTGAAGCTAATTTATCCCCATAGGAACCCCATCTCTGTGGCTGCTCCACTTATTCTGAACTAACAGCAGCAGTAGCCACAAACACTGTTAAATAAACACTTTCTTCAATTAATGAGCAGAGTCCAGGGTCAGGCTGAGTAAATATGCAGGAGTTTGTGATGTGGAGAAGGTGTAGCAGAAATGATTCAGTTTTATGCTGAGGGCTGACACTAGATGTCTTCACTTATTTGTTCAGATCGGGAATCGTGTTCTCTACATGTTCTTCACACACGTGAGGGAGCTGTTTGGAGACGTGGTCCTGAAGCCAGTGGTGCGGCCACTCCGCTGGTCCAACATGGCCACAATGCCGGCGCTGCCCGAGACCCAGGAGAGTATCAAAGAGGAGATCCGAAGACAGGTGGGTTCAGTCCAGCTGCAGAGAATTTGTTCGTTATAGTCAATCATTTTATTGAGAAAACTGATTGATGGAACTTAAATGAATAGTTTGATTTTGGGAGAGCGATATCATGTCTGTCTAATATCCCACACATAATCCCCCCATAGAACTTTTTACATTGTGTTTTTTTAAGGATGTCACAAGATGTAAGAGGGTTTTCAAATAATTCTGTTAAATTACAACATTTTGTTTGGTCATTCATCAAGCAGAAATGCCAAATATTTGTCAATTTCACCTTCTTAAATGTGAGGATTCCTGCTTTTACTTGTACTTGCTATTCTGGGACATCAATTTGGTGATGTGCTTATTTTTCCACAAAATGAATGGATGATGAAAATAATCAACAGTTCCCTAATCCATTTCTTGATAAAGAGATTTTACAACTTCTTTATGATGCCTTTGGTTAAATGTGTATGTAAACTGTATGTCTTTAAAAAATATAAAACAAATTAGTTCATCTGGTATTTTGCTGTTCTTAAATATTTACATATCTTATTTTAAGTAAACAAATGAAAAATTGTCCCCACTCTAAGCAGGGACTGAAGTCTTACATGGTAGAAATGTAGTAATGCAGCAGGAATCTAGCAAAGTAAGCAGCTTCTATTTATATTGGATTGTTTGGTCAGCAGTGCAGAAGTTTTTGTATCTTTGCCTGTTTCTTAGTGTGCCTGCATTTTTCATCATGTGCCAAGACTTCCTACCATTTAATGTCTATGTATCACACTGCAAAATAAACATAAATGGACATGTTAAATTTTAGCATCTTTGTGAAAGTTGGTGTTAAAAAATACCAATGTCATCTCAGTGAAAAGGCTTCTGTCTCCTCCACCTTTCACAAGAAATAGTGCATTGGAAAGAAGATGTTTGCATATTAGACACCCATACATATGTTTCCAGTAATGAAGGATGTCTCTAAAGTTTATGGCAAACGTGCTGACTTTCTTCTGTCTTCAGCGGATTTCTGTGCCTAATTTTTTGATGATCATCAAGGATCATTCAAGGATGACAAGTTTCATGTATAACTGTTATAAATGAAATTGTCAACAAACAAAATGTGTTTTAGGAGTTCCTGCTGAACTGCCTGCACAGGGACCTGCAGGCAGGGGTGAAGGATTTATCTAAAGAGGAGCGGCTGTGGGAGGTTCAGAGAATCCTGACCGCTCTAAAACGCAAACTGAGGGAGGCCAAACGTCAGGTGGGTTGTTTCTTGATACTGTATGTGTGTACATGTGTGGTTTTGTGTTTTTATGTAATAAGAACAAGGACAATCGTACCAACATAACCAGAGCGGTTGCCTGCTCAGTTAGAGCACTAATGTATAATTCTAGTGCTATGCTTAATTTCAAGATGGCTTATTTACAAAAAGATGGGCAAGATTCGTTTGTTTCACTATTGTGCTTCATTTCTTTATCTTTCCTACTTTTGCCTTTTAGGAGTGTGAGAGTAAGATCGCCCAGGAGATAGCTAGTCTCTCAAAGGAGGATGTTTCAAAAGAGGAAATGACTGAGAATGAAGAGGAAGTCATCAACCTCCTCTTAGCACAGGTGAGTCATTCAGAAACACACAAACATATAAATAAAGTGTACTCACACCAATAAATACCATTAGATATGTGTCTTAAAACTAGAAATTGTTTTTTAAAAATCTTCCACTTATCCATGGTTTACTCTGACTAAACCTCATATATAAACCTGTGATAGAATGAGTATGTGTTGCCACTCACTTCCTCTCCACTACCAGGAAAATGAGATCCTAACAGAGCAGGAGGAGTTGATCTCTCTTGAGCAGGTGCTCCGCAGACAGATTGCAACAGAGAAGGAAGAAATCGAGAGACTGCGAGCGGAGATTGCAGACATACAGAGGTAAACCAAGACTGAAACCATTTTAGGTAGTAAATATGATGTAATGCGTTGTAATAGTGTGCACATAAGGTCTCAGCTGTAACCGAGTATTATGTTCTTCAGTCGGCAGCAGGGCCGCAGTGAGACAGAGGAATATTCATCAGACAGTGAAAGTGAGAGTGAAGATGAGGAAGAGCTGCAGATGATTCTTGAAGACCTGCAGAAGCAAAATGAGGAACTGGAGGTGAGAAAAGCATTCAGCCCACACCTTAAAGGTATAGTTCGGGTTTTTATGAAGTGGGGTCATACAAAGTACATGTCTATAATCGGTCTGTTCCCTACCGTAATTCCGTAATACCGATCAGCGCAGCCTTAGTTTGGAAAAGTAGAGAGCCGCTCCAGCCCAGATGCTCAGCTTTGCACTGCAGTGAATGGAGTTCAGATGAAAAGCGAATTTTAACCACCTAAAACAAGGCCCACCTAAAAAAATCTATATCAGTTCAAGTGTACGCTGTATAGAGAAAATTCACACCGCTTTACATCACCGTCAGACCACCCTTTCTTTTGGCACTGAATTTTCTCAACCGTAGAACCTCCGTATCCCTACGCAGTTGCGCTAATGCGCAGGGATACGGAGGTTCTACGGTCTGTGTCTGAAATTGTTACGTTTCGTTTTTATCGAAAGTAAACAGAGTTGCGTGTATAAACCTCTCCCCACTCGCAGATCACCTGTTGCGCTAATGCGTAGGGATACGGAGGTTCTACGATGTTTTATGTAACACCATCAAAACGCCAATTTATGGTAGCTGGGCACATTCATGCGTGCACACACACTTCTGCAAAGGATTCAAACCTCAGGTTTATTATCACTTGGTGCAGCTTTGCACTGTCCCAGGAAAAAAAAAAAAACCTTGTTACGATCCTAATGTAGATGTGTGACCCTTTAATGGCAGCCAGTGTGGGAGCCGGCCTCCCTTGTTGTGCTGGCATGGCACCTCCAATCAGCTGCCTGTAAAGCTGTCAGTAGGACCCTGCAGGTACACAGCACCGAGCCCTGTTAAGTATCCACAGATCACCCTGCTGGTTTTGTTCCTGAAAAACACAGTGTTTACATGCTTTGAGGCATGTGGTGCTGGGTAAAAGAGGTCGAATTAAAGCAGAGGGCGGAGCAAGAGGACTTAGAGAAATACATGTTGCATATAATGTTGCTAATCTCCTTTTAGAAGCCACATATCATAGCTGATTTTGTTTCCCAAAGCAAAATAAAGGCCCCCATTAGCTGTTTACCACAGGGCGCTTAAGAGAAAATTCCACAATATGGAGGTCATTACCTTTGGTTTCTATCATGCCCTCTTGACAGATCATATTTCTCCCAGCGTATAATCGCGTCTGCCTGCAGCTAATTATTTGTGTAAACCTGAGCAGGCTACTGCTGCTGGCTTTTATGGGATATATTAGTTATTTTAAATGCCGTTGAGCGCAGCGGGAAAACAGTAACGGGTAGTTAAAAAAGGGCTGACACTCGGTGTATGTGTGTGTTTCTGATGGTTTGGGGTTAGCTTGAAAGCGATGCCACACAGGTATCGGGACTCACAGAGTAAACTAAAAAATATTGGATGAAACAGACATGTTTGCCTGACTCATAACTGGGATTATGAACAGAAATAATAACACACTTTATTGCTCATTTAAATGAGGGTTCAAACTTTACATTTTCCATCCGACTTTGGCCCTTTTTCAACTCCTTCACGCAAAAACCTCATCATATGCAGCACTGTGAGGTCATCTTTGTCATAGCTAGTTAAGTGAGTCCGTCTCCGTTACTTACATTAAATGAAAGGTGCGTTCATCACTTTCATTTCACCGACACTTCAACTACTTTCACACGTCACAGAGCAACGGGCACTTAAACTATTTTTTATACCTGAACTACCAGTTCAACCACTTAAAGATCTCAAAGAATCTGAGCTTATTTGACCACTAACATGACCCCCTGGCATTTCAACTGCTTTTATTCTTTAAGTGCTTTCACCAGTTGCAACACTACTCCTTCACTACTCACATTTGCTGCATCCATCTTCACTTCCATTTTCTTCTTTCAGTAGAGCGTTTACATGGACAATATTCCGACTATATTCAATCTGATCGAACTTATTCTGATCAGAGATTCCAGCTTAATTGTTCACATGGTGTGTTTACATGCCCCGAGCACTGAATCAGAATATAACTTTTGACATAAGCAAAGTGGTTTCATCTGCTGTGAAGCATCTAATGTTCTGGAAATATAACAGAAGTTTTTTTCCCCGCCCCAACTGTATTTAGAATATTCAGTGTATGTTTCCTTTGCGCCGTCTCTCAATACACCTTTTTGTGGCCATGTTTATTGAGCTAATGTTAGCTAACTTGATGTGATATTAGCGTTAGCTGTCACCATTGAACTAAGCGGTAATGCTGCTGTCCATTTCAGAACCCGCATACACACAGCAGCAAGTAGATTGTTGACCAGTCGTTGCTTTCTCATTAGATCCAAAAATCTTTTGCCGTTTAGACTTGTAATGTTACTAAAGTGCTTTCAAACTTCTCCAGAGGTTATTGGTGTGGTCAGTGGTTTGGTGGACCCCGGCCTTGTTCATCTTTTCAAAGGCTTGTTTGAACAACTTGTCGTTAAGAGCCTTTCCAACCATCAAGGAGTTCAACAGTCCTTAACTTCAACAGATGAGTTTACCAGTCACAGACCAGTTTCGTTTTTGTGCCTCCTGGAAGCAGCGCTACAATGATCTTACGCCCACGTGGGACAAGCATGTGCAGAAAGAATATTTTTATTCCAACCAGAGAGAAACAATCGGTATAAGCGTTTACATGGTTAATATTTCTCTATTGAACTGAATATCAAAGGTTTACACTACACCTCTCGATCTGACTGAAAATTCATTCGGATCAGGCCAAATCAGATCATCTTCATTCTTCATTCTTCTCTCATTCATCTTCTTCTCATCATTAGTGCAATATTAGGATCCATGATATCACAGCTAGTGTCTACACTTCAAACCCTTTCAGTTTATAGCCTACACCTGTACTGGCACTACTAGATTTTGAGAATTCCACGTCAACCTACACTGTCTTCATGACTCCTGCTTTAGTTTACAATTCAACCCCTTTCGGTCTTTGATATTGAATTGACTCTTTCAGCAATCAGTCAATTGGTGTTTCCCTTCACTCAGCACTCAACACCCTCAACACCCTCAGCTCCTTTCAACAATACCCTTCCAACTTTTTTTTTCGCTATTTGTATTTCTATGGCCACTTCAGTAACTTCCAACTGTTTCAGGATTTCAGTGATGTCAAATGTTTCAGTAGGAAAATTGCAGCAGCAACCGCATGTAGATTTTGTTTAGAAAATGCAACCGCTCATTTGACCATAGTGGGAAAAAACATAATAAAAACATTACATTCATCATTCAGTATATCCTAAATATGGAGGTTCCACTCTGTAAAGTGTTATGATTGTACCCACTGAGAACTTGTTGTATCTCTTCCAAAGAAGATAATTTATTTTATTTTTATACCATCAATCAATTTGTCCGAGTAGGTGTTCCTTTTTTCCATATGGTGAATATCTCATTTTAAATGCAACGTCTTGTATATACTGAAAATATAAAACATTCACTCATGTAAAATCACATCAGAAGAAGCCTGTGAGAAGCTGGAGAGTTGTTGCTCTTTGAAATGTGGTTTGGTACAGAACAGAGGTGAAGTCAGATAGACAATCTGCAGACCTGTGCAGGGCACCACCACAGCGTCAATGACGCTGCCAGCCAGACTCAGCCTGCGGCTCCGACCTGGCATCGGCCTGCAACAGGGCTGCAGAAAGACCCAGAGCAGTCGCCTTTCATGTTGCTTTCACAGGCTTAGCTCCTACTTGACAGAAAGACATTAGCAGTCATTACCATCGCGCCAGAAACCTGCTATGAAGTGATGTCTGCGTGTGTTTGTTCGTTTTTACGATCAGTTCATCTCTCCTGTTACTGTAGCATGTCACTTCGCGGGCAGCTGAAAGGTTTGTCACTTGGTGAGGTTTCCATTAAGTGCAAGCTCCTTGCCAAATCAAATGCGGCAGGCGTTGACACACTGTAAACACACACATGCAGAAGAAACCAGCAGGCGTGAATGTTCAGCCAAAAATGCAACACTGATATGTGTACGTCTGTGTTGTGTTGTTTGTATTTTGTACAGAATTCTGCCAATGGAAGCTCTTTGGGAAAAACAACAACTTTCCGAGGCATTTGCAGGACTTAGGGACACAGATCATCAGTGGTTTCAACCCTTTCTGTATGACGATACAGTAGCATCAACGCCTTAACCTTTAAGATTTAAAGGGTACCTACTTCACCCCCACAGCAAGATGAAAACAGAGTGGTCACTGGCATAACCCATCATGCTGACAACTTGTTCCCTTAACCATAAACACCATCACTTAGTTATTTATCCAACCACTTATCCAATAAATTTAGCTAAAGTAGGCTAATGACTCAAAATCATGCCACTTGCTCATTATCATTAGCTCACTTTTCATGTCCTTCTCCATTAGTTTTAGATAACTATTTCAACCATGTATCAGTTACTCTTAGCTAACTATTTCAACTGTGTATCCAATAGGGACCTCTTGCTAATGTAGGCTAATGGCTAAAAGCCATACCACTTATCCATTATTTTTCGACAACTATTTCAACCAACCATTATTAGCTATCTTTTTAATCAACTTATCCATTTGGATTAGCTCGCTATTTCAACCATGTATTCATTAACTACTTAAAGTAGGCTGATGGCTAAAAGTCACACCATGTATCAATCATTTTAGGCTGATTTATTCAACCACCTATCCATTTGTTTTTGACAGCTATTTAAAAAATGTATTCATTACTTTTAACCAAGTATTTCTTTCACTTATGAACTCATTTTAACTAAATATTTCAATCATATAGGCTATTCATTAGCTAGCTTTTTCGCTAAAGTAATGGTTTAAAGTCATACCAGTTATTGATTATTATTCGTCAACTATTTCAACCACTAATCTGTTAAATTCAAACTATTTGTGCTGTTGATCCATTTTAGCAAAGTAAGTAAGCTAATGGCTAAAAGTCATTCTATTTAACCCTTATTTTTTGGCTAACTCTTTCGACCATTTCATTAGATTTAGTAATTCACTCACTTGTCAATTAATTTTAGCTGATTATATCGCCAATTTAACCATTATGTTTGGCTAATTTGAACAGTTGTTATTTTTAGCTAGGCCTATCTTTTTCAACCATGTACATGCATATACTATATGAAAACATTTCCTAAGGTATTGATTGGAACTACTATTGAAGTGTCATTCAACATTTTAAAGTCATGTGCAAAGGTCTTAAGAATTGACACTTGATACTTCCAATAAATCAGCCAATATGGCAGAACCCAAATATAACAGTGAACAAAAAGGTTATTAATTGGAAAGAATGGAGTAACTGGGCTTTGTCACATATTCTCTAATAATAATAATTGCAATTGTTTTATAAACTTTGATGAGTTAATCACTGATTATAATATTCCAGCGAGTGAGTACTTGAACTATATTATTGTGTCGATAGAAAAGCTGAGAACTTGCGTACACATATTTGAAAATGTTCTTTACAGTCATAACCTGCCAAATAAAAATGCAGTTAAATTATGGTATTCAACTCTGAATGATAGCATTGACGATCAATTTGATGTTTGTGCAAAACAATGGGC
>OMLP01044806.1:1210-24269 GCA_900302685.1 Spondyliosoma cantharus
TATATTGTATAACATTGTAATATCACATTCAGTGGTTTTATTTCATCAGTTGGTAAATTGACTGTGTTGACATCAAAGTTTTATCTCTCTGAGCCTGTTTTTTATTGGCTTCTGGAAATTTTGAAGTGATTAATTGTAATTATTTGCTTGATATCACCTACATTGCAAATAGGAAACACTGACTTGAATGCCCCATGAAGTCCCTCCCCTCTTCTCCCTTCTCAGTTTGTATCTCCTCAACTCCTTTCCTCACCTCCTCACCTTGCATCATCTGTCCATTTATCATAGTCTGCTGCCATATTTAACATCTCTGTCAGACAAGCAGGACAGTTTTTATGAAAACTTTATACATTTACTTCAATGCAGTTCACAAGGTGCAGAATGGGACATTTACACCGATCAGGCATAACTGTTGAAGAAATTTGATCTTTCCAGGACATGATGTCTCCAAACATGCGTGTCTTGCACAGATGTTAAAGTCTTCTCATAGTCTCTGCAACCTAGATACTCAAAGCTACTGTAGATACGTCTACAGAACAGATGTAAGCAGCAGTGTCTCTGACCTATTTTACCTCTTAGTCCTCTGGCTACAGGGAAGAGATTCTGCATCACCCCCTTGCTATGTTACTAAACAGATAACCATGTATGGAAGCACTTCCTCCTGAAGCTGTAAGATATAATTTGGACACTTGAGAAGGCTTGTTAGGATTATCATGGCAACACTCTGTGAAGACAGACGTGATGTTATGTTGCTCCTCCAAGATCTTGTTTTATAAACTATCTCAACATAAATCTTCTTCATCTCTCCTGAATGCTCAAGTGAGCCAAAATTCCACAACAATAACATTCTGACCACCTGCCTAATATTGTGAAAGTTCCCCTTGTGCAGCCAAAACAGCTCTGATCTGTCAAGACATGAACTTAAGACCTGTGAGGAAGTCCTGTGGTGTCTGGCGTGGATCCTCTGGGTCCTGTATGTTGGGGGGGTGGATCACACCTGCTCCAGCACGTCTTACAGATGCTCTATCAGATTGGGATCTGTGGAATTTGGAGGCCCGGTCAACACCTTGGGTCCTTTATTGCGTTCCTCGAGCTGTTCCTGAGCAGTGTTTGCAGGGTGTCGGGGCACATTGTCCTGCTGGGGGGCCACTGCCATCAGGTAGTGTTGTGATGAGGGGTACTTGGTCCACAACAGTGTTTGGATGGGTGGTTCGTGTCAACTGGCATTCACATGAATGAGAACATTGCATTGTGATGAGGTGATCAATGTTATTCACGTCACCTGTCAGTGGTTTTAAAGTGATTTTTGAAAGTGTTTTTTTTTTAAGTGGGGTCATATAAAGTACTTGTCTATAGTCGGTCTGTTCCCTACCGTAATTGCCGATCAGCGCAGCCTCAGTTTGGAGAAGCAGAGAGCCGCTCCAGCCCAGACGCTCAGCTTTGTACTGCAGTGAACGGAGTCCAGATGCAAAGCGTACCTCCGTATCCCTACGCATTAGCGCAACTGGTACGTTGCGCTAATGCGTAGGGATACGGAGGTTCTACGGTCTGTGTCTGTGTTTGAAATTGTTAAGTTTCGTTTTGATCGAAAGTAAACAGAGTTGCGTGCATAAACCTCTCGTCCAGCAACTGGGCCTCGCATTGTATTTCGCCACTCACAGATCACCTGTTGCGCTAATGCGTAGGGATACGGAGATTCTATGGTTGAGAAAATGTAGTGCCAAAAGAAAGGGCGGTCTGACGGTGATGTAAAGCGATGTGAATTTTCTCTATACAATGTACACTTAAGCTGATTTTAGGTGGGCCTTGTTTTAGGAGGTTAAAATTTGCTTTGCATCTGGACTCCATTCACTGCAGTACAAAGCTGAGTGTCTGGGCTGGAGTGGCTCTCTGCCCCACTTCAAAAAACCCGAACTATCCCTTTAAACAATTCTTAAAGTAGGCTATGCAGTTTTTTCTCCTCTGTCTGGGCCATTTAGCGGGAATAAGGCCCTGGGCATGTGCCGAGAATGCCTATAGTATGTATAGATCCTGCCCAGGTTGCATCTAGGGCTGTACAATTAATTAAAATGTTATCGAAATCGCAACACGGCCAAGTGTAATATCCAGAACTCAGAAGCTGCAAATGCTGCATAAAGGTAAACAACATACCATAATAAATGAAGCACTGTGAGATGCCCCAGCATACAGCCATATTCTTCAGATGTGAGTGACCATGATTCCTCTTGCACGGTGAAAATTAAATGCAATAATTACCATTCCCACTTAAAATGTGTCATTTCACAATCAAAATATCTGTCAAAACGATTGCATATCATCTCTGAACACCTCTCTGATGCGATTTCAACAAACAATTGAACATTATGAACTCCACGTTATCTGATAAAAGGGCGTATATGACATTTTGAAGTCACCATCAATTTACAGTTAACACACCAGACAAAAGCATTTTCAAGTTCAAGTTAATTTAAATTAATGGAGGACAGAACATGTAAGGATAGAGTGAGACGAAATAGAAAAGAAACTATAAGGCCACAACGGAAGCCAACTGAGAAGCTGACCCCTATCCAAACAAGAAAGAATCCCATAAGGCCAAGAGCCAATGGACCCACTGTGTCACCATCTGCATACATCTCTCTCTGGCTCTGTCTGTTTTCCCTCCTCTGAGCACGCACAGACCAATTTCATGTCTACTTTCCACTGTTTTGTAAGCATGAAACAGGTAATCCTTACCGTTATCATCTACACATCCTTCTCACAGACAGCGTTTGCCTCTGAGCTGAAGGCTTTCGACGGCGACACGAAGGAATCACAGACTGTGTGGTTTCTTTTTTTTGTTTAAGAAAATGTACAACGCACTCTCCTGATCGCGCGGCGCTTTAGGAGTCGCAAACGCCACACTCCCAGTGGCGTTGTAAATGACATATCGATGCTGTGTTTTTTGGGGTCTCTCTTGTGCATTCCAGTGCAGAGCCATTGTGTAACAGTGTGATGTAATCCATCCATGAGTGCGAGTTCACAGAGGAGGATGAGCGAGAGAGTGAGAGAGAGAGAGTGGTGCTGGAAACTGTGTCAGTGATTTGCATGATTATTATGAAGATTTACATCATGAGCGGTCTCCTACATGCTTGGTCTCAGATGTTTCGCAAGCGTGTTTTCTGGAGGGGTTATGTATATTTTAAGTGTTGTATGTTTGTGTGCTGAACACAGCCCATTCTGTTTTCACAGTCGCCTGATTCTTGGCTGCGCCCAGCCTGAATTATTATTGTTTCCCTTTAAACTCACATCGTAGCTCAAGCCCGGCTGAGCGGAGACCACTTAAACTATTAAAACCATACGTTTAAACAGTTTGTTTTCCGTTTGCCCCTGAACGCAGCTTGTGTGTTCCACAGGAGTTTGCGGTGTTGACAAAAGAGCTGAACGTTTGCCGGGAGCAGCTTCTGGAGAGGGAGGAGGAGATTGCCGAGCTCAAGGCAGAGAGAAACAACACACGTGTAAGATGCTTAGCGGCCATTTTGCTTATTAGCACTGTAACAGCCTCAGTGTTATCTTCCTCACCCATTGTGGTTGTGTGGGTGTGACACTGTTTCATTTGCTTGTTTTGCTTTCTCCTTCTCTCCCTCATTCTCCTGCACATTTTCCTTTCTCCTCTTGTATACTCTTTATGGCCTTATCTCCTTTCCTTATCTCTCCCGCTCACTCCTTGTCCCTTTTATGCTACCTGGCGTTCTCCTCGCCGCCTAATTTCATCTCATTGTCACTCCTACAACCCTTCACTCTCCTGCATCTTCCCTGAGCCTTCTATCCCTCTGTCTCTGTCTCTCATCCGTCCTCCCACCCCTCCTCATCCTCTTTGTCTCCCTGTCTTACCTTTTCTCCTTGCAGCTGTTGCTGGAACACCTGGAGTGCCTGGTGTCTCGCCACGAGCGCAGTCTGAGGATGACGGTGGTGAAAAGACAAGCCCAGTCCCCGGCGGGGGTCTCCAGCGAGGTGGAAGTCCTCAAGGCCCTCAAGTCTCTGTTCGAGCACCACAAGGCCTTGGACGAGAAGGTGGGTCAAACTGTCACACCGTAGATCAGGGCCTGTACTTATCGATCTGCTAAAGGTCACATTTGAAGATAGAAAGGTAGCACACATACAAATCTTTATTCTGGCTGGGTCAACCAACCTGCTAACATTTCACCCTACTGGACTTCAACATAGCACAGAGGAAAATAGAAGTTACCGATAACTGCTGCTAAGTATAGCTGCCATTAGCTAGGTAGCTCAATTAGCGGTGCATCTGGTGGTCGAACTGGGAGCCCCGAGAACCAGGGGAGTTTTGATGTCTACACCATTACCAAGGGAATGTTGTCCGCCTACCGGAATGAGCTGTTGCTAGCCTGTCAGAATGCTAAAACACCAAGTAGATATCTCTTCTTTTCTCAGTTTTCAGAGAACAAGTGCTAAAAATGTATGGGAGAAAAAGTTAGTGGTTAGCTTGTGAAAATATTGGAGCATTTAGCAGCCGAACAGCCGGATACAGAGTGATTATTGGACTTAAATCAGGTGACCAGAAATTCGATCATAACTTTATGCAATGTTTCTCTGTATCTGTTTTCTGTGTTAATTGGCTGTTTGCTAAGAAGTTAGCCTTATTAGCTTAAAAAGTGATACAGGTTGTCAATGTTGTTTTTAGAACTTGTTTCTGCTGCCACAAAGAAGTCAAAAAAATAACACAAATTTGTTGTTGCTAGTTTAAAATTAAAGGCTTTTAATAAAATGTCTTTTAATTTAAAAATCTCCAAATTAGTGCAGGCTAAATGGCTGCAGTATGGACATTGACAAGTACCGTCTGGCACTTGTTTTGGACTGACTGTACAATATACAGTATAAATGGATATGGTGAAGTGATATGTATGAAGCAGAACAGGTTGTAGGCAATTTTCACTCACTTTGTACAAACCTCAGTCAGACAAAGGATCAATGAGTCAGGCAGACTACACTAACATATTCAACTTACCAAATGTCTGTGTTACAAGTGGATATGGGGTTAACAAGGGGGGTGTATTTTGCTCTCTTTGGGGATGACATCCATTCTCATCCCCATTTCAAATCACCACTTGAGAATGCGGTAGTTTTAGCTTAGGCGTCTCAGCAAATACATAATTGATAGATGTTAAACTCAAACAATAATTGAAGGGTGAACCCTTGCATCTCATTCTCGCATTTGATCATGTGCTACTCTACATGCTTCCTCCTGCACTTTACTCTGAGTAGGAGTAAGTTTCTTCAACTATTTTTCACTTCACTCCCTTCACTCACTTTAAGTTGACCCTTCAGAGAATTCCTAGAAGAATTTCAGAAGCCTTGTTGATGATAACACCCACAGTGCTGGTGTGGGATCTATTGAATGGCAATGCAGTGCACAGAAATACCTAATACGCCTTTTCTCAAGAAATTCTGTAGTGGTGTGAGTGTTTGGGCCTCTTCCGAAGTGTTTAATATTGACTTTAACTTTTTCTTGCTCTCTCTAGCGAGGTTATCAGGGAGGTCAATAAGATGTATTTACTGTATGAGTTGTAATTTGTAAACAGCATGATGGTCAGTCCACTTATATCACGTCTACTCAACAGGTTCGAGAGAGGCTCCGTGTGGCCCTCGAGAGGGTGTCCATGTTAGAAGATCAACTCGCAGCTTCTTCTCAAGAGGTAAAATTCAATTTGAATGATTTTCTATGTCTCAAGGATGCTCAGTGTGAAGAAAGAACATTAATTTGTATATTGTCTGTTTGCCCATTTTGTCTCCCCCTTTCCAGGTAATCTCTTTAAGAGACCAAATTAAAAGACGTCAACAAGGGGTGGACGGCGGGAAAGATGTAAGGGAGGGTTTTATGCACGTTGGTTCCAGTTGTTTTTGTGTATGTGTTAGCGTCCAGAAAGTCAGTAGAAAGTAGATGTTTGGGTACCATGGTGTGTCAGTGTGACTGTCATTAGCTTCAGCTACAACCTGAACTGATTGTAATTGATTATTCTTCTTTACCACTCTCATTTTTTTTCTTTATGGTCATGATTCCAGCGACTACCAAATGGCCCCTCCGCTGGCCTGGAGGATAGTGAGCTGGAACGACAGCGAGAAGGAGAGATCGAGCGACAGAGATCTGAACTCTCCCAGCTCAGGGAGAGGCTGGCCCTCATGTGCCGGCAGGTGAGTGTATGCTTCGGTTTAACTATCATGGTGAGGACCGTGAGAGATTTGGCACCTCAGAGTGAGGACATTTTTGCAAAGCGAGGACATTTTCACCTCTTCAAGGGGATACATGACTGTTAGGGTGGTGCTCTCTAACCTCATCACTTTTATAAATCCTGTGTTTAAAATCATGTTTGCTTAATGACATGTTCACGTTATACCAACAACACTGAGGTACAGCAAAACAAGACAAATTTACTCTAAATATGCCGTCATCTTTGCTGTTATCAGGAATTACGGAAAATCACGAATACCATTTCTAAGATTAAAATAACTAGTACCAAATTTGCTCACTATAAGGTTCGATTTGGCCAGCCAGATGTTTCTGGAGGACAAAAAATTATGATAATCATGCTGTTTTAATTTATTGTGAGATAAAAATGCACTTAAGATATGTAATTATTTTTTCATAATCTGGGTACGGCATGCTGAATGACACATTATTTGATCTGATATTCAGCATTGAAGGTTATTTCTTTAAATCTAATTGCAGATAAAAATAAATTACTTTAAACTGCAACTTGGCTCTGATGACAAGCAAGTTTTCAATTACATTTAGTGGAATATAAAATACAATATTTGCCTCCAAAATGTACTGGAGTGGAAGTATAAAGTAGCAGGAAAATGGAAACACCTAAGAAATAGTACTTTAAAATTGAACTTAAGTATGTGAGTTGAATTCCATCACTACAATACAATACAATACAATACAAGCTTGTTTTTGGCCCTTGGCCCACCATTAGGTTTCAGTTTTGGCACCTTAGAGGGAAACCTCTGAACTATTAGATAAAGGTTAAGATTAGGAGTAAAGTAGGGGCTGATCATTAAAGGAATGGTTCGATATCTTGGGAAATATACTTTCTCCAAAGAACGACAATGTGTAGTTTGTACACTTCAGCTTTTGCACAGAGCCAGGTTAGCTATTTCCTATGTTTCAATCTTCATGCTAGGCTAAGCTATCCTATGCTGTGCTGACTATAGCTTCATGGTGTATCTGGTATCTGGTATCGGCGTTTTGGTGTTGTTCCCAGATCATCATAATAAAGCCTCTTTGGGTCATTTTGTTATACTGCTCACTTGTCTCAGTTTTTTTTCAGTGTTTGGTTAGGTTTAGACATGAAGAATACTTGGGTCCTGTTTGGGTCTAAATCATCCTGTTACAACATTAGACACCTGTTTGAAGGATACCATTTTCTAGTCTTTTTCCCAGAGTAGCAAAGCTATGACTTTACAACAATGCGATTAGTGTGTTTCAGTGATGGTCCGGGGGCAACTTTAATTATGATGTTCCAGGAACAATACCAGCACAGAGATATCAAATTGTGTGTAGCTTGATATACACTGTAAGGACATGAGGTGGTTTTGATCCTCTCATCATGAAGCAATTATCACATTTACCAAAATGTGGAACTATTCCTTTAAAATTAGGGTTTGGTTAGCACTGGGGACTCGATGTAGATAATATGGATTCTTAAAATATATAAATACAAGTGTGTTTGCACATTTCTACCTTATTAGTGAATTTGTGTTTCTATTTGGTTTCTATAATTTATATATGTTGTGTACTCCATTGAGTGAGGCTATTCCGCAAATACACCCAACAGTATATCCCAACAAGGAGGGGATCTATGTGCAGTACCGGTCTCCCTCTTCCCTCTTGTGGCCAGTCACACTATTGCAGCTGCTTTGAAAAGTTAGAGTTAAACTGTGTAGTTCACAGTATGACGCCATTTGAATGCAGTCATAGACGTGCTGTATACATGGGTCTAACAAAGCCTTTGCGCTATGGGTCAAGTGTATTTCAGTAAAGATAAATAACTGCCAAAATGTTTTGCTCTTAAAGTCTTGACTGTTTGGTCAGAGGATAAAAGGACTTCAGTGAGTGTTTGATGCGCCAGACTCTCATCATGTTACACTTATGTCAGCGATGCCTTTTACGAGTCTTACAATGACCAGACGGACATGTGTAATGATTCACCGTCATGTCTGTTTACACTCGGTGCTGTGGACGTTAACACTGACTCACGTAGGTTCAATCTGTGTCATCTTGTGTCCCTCCGTGGTGTCATGTCAGGTTGGGGAAATAGAGGAACAGCTTGCGGCCGCCAGGAGGGAGGTGACGAAGTCGGAGGAGGCCAATCAGAAGCTCCAAAGGGAAGTGAAAGAGGTTTGTAGGGCCAATCTGTCTCTTCCTGGCCAAGACCCTGAGTTCCCTTGATTCCTGGGGCTCCAAGTGTATATTTGACCACAATGGGCATATGTTGGAGAAACAGTAATATGGATTATTGTGTGTAGTAATGAGACAGACATTTAGATAAATTAAACTGTTTTGAGATGGATTGTTTGATAATTGGTGTTGTTTCAGATACAGAAGTTTATAATAAATGCAGGATAAGATTTAAATAAACACCTACAGTATTAAAATATATCACAGATGAAGGCAATCCTCACATTTATCTCTTTCTGTTAGGTATCTTTTGCGTGGACATTTGTAATGTATATCATAAAAGTCTGGACTGCATATCATCCTGTTTCATGATACATTTTTACCTCCTCTAGGCACTTTGCCAAAGGGAGGACATGGAGGAGAGGATCACAACACTAGAACGCAGGTAACCTTTGCTGTGTTTGAGGAATTTATTCATAGTTTCAGTGAGGAGGACTCACACCTTTTTTTCTTTTCTCCACTCATCAGCTGTAATGAACATAGCAGAAGGACCATATGTTTCACCTGTTGGCTGGCAATGTGTTGCAAAGGTGTCCTGACACCTCTTGATACAGAGGATGGTTGTTTTACATAAGAACATTTGCATTAAGTTCCTATTAAGACTGCAGCTCTGCGAGAAAAGCAAAAAGAAGACTTTTCAGCTGACAGTTTGTTTGGAAGCTTGAATACAACTAGACATCATACTCATTGTATCAAACATCTTAAATGTTCAGTACACGTTCAAGCTTTTATTAATGGATGCAAAAATAAATATCAAACTATTTCCAACTTATCACTAATAATCCTTTCAAATCAATAAGTAATGTTTATTTTTTATCTTTACGAGAAAGAGCACTGATCTCAACTACATTATATTTGATTGAGGTTTTACTCGTGCGTCTTTCCTAGTTTTTTTGGAGAATCATCTGACGTTTTTTCTCTCCTGAAAATGAAGAGGGGTTAGAGAACTTTTTTACCATCCCTGAGTAGTGTCTGCAGGCTTCCTCACAAGCTCCATGCAGCCCCAACAATTTCCGCCAAGAGGACTGGGGTCCATCTACAGCCACCTTACTACATCACACACACACACTAGAGATACTAACCAACCACCAGCAGGCCTGTCCAGTTGTTACTGCATGTTCACAAAGAGACTTAATTGACTTAGAGGATAGGGCAGATTATTATTATCACCATGGATCCCACTGTTTTCTTGCGAAGACCTGGTCTAATCTGCATCTGATTGGTTACCTTTTTTGGTTGAGTTGGTTAGGTTTAGGTCGCGGTCACACATACGCAAGGTAAATATTTACCTCCCGTTCAGTTCCGTTCTATGTGAGCGAAGGGCCAAAAAGAAACATTTGCATCCAGTGGAGCTCAAATTTGGTGAACTATGACATGAGAAGTCGCAGCCACAACCAATAACAAAGATGTGTGTGTGCTTGACCCCTCAAACGGACTACAAGCCAGCCAAGTGAGTTTCCTGTGCCTCACATCCCTGCCCTCATTAAACACCAGCAGGAGGTTTTCATTCACCTGCATTTGCATATGTGTGACCACAACCTAAGCCAATCACAGGCAGAGCAGGGCTGAGTGGGATCCATAATAATCACCATGCCTGTGAGGGAAAATTCCACAAATCATTCACCACTGCTTGTGACGGGGTAATTCCATGCCAACTTACCCAGAATTCAGAACTTTTCCCAGTTTATGTTATGGATGTTCTTGGAAAAAAGCATGTACAACTTGTATTAAATTCATGGGACCTTGCAAATTTGGCTCTCCAAGCTAAATTTAACCATTTTTGTGACTCTTTGTGTGTGTATTTTTAGCGCCACCAATTGCTTATTTGTCCTGAGGATCCAAGAAACTATTATGTAAATAGTTGTTGCAGAATGTTTACAGTAATCAACATAATGGAGGATCTTTCATAAATTAATATCTCCACTAGTTTTCACTTTGTTGTAACCAAATTTCAAGTCTTTTGCTCCTGCGTGAAAAATTGAGTGCCACAAATCTCACTACATGAACTAGGGCGGCCTAGATGAGTTGATATGGAATTACCCAATGCTTAACCAAAAAAAAAAGGGAATTTTAGCGGTCTTACAATAAGACATAACTTTGTAGTATTCTAGAGACTCAAAGCAAATGAAAGTGAAACTGATCCAGTGAGGAGGAAATGTGCCTCTCCCCAGACAAAACTACGCTCCTGCATACAGTCACATAAATCATGTTCTGTTGGCCGACAACTGCAGCTCTAATAATTCCATGGTGACTTGGTGTTGAATGCAGGTACCTCAGCGCCCAGAGGGAGGCGACTTCTCTCCATGATATCAAAGACAAGCTGGAGAACGAGCTGGCCAGCAAGGAATCACTGCACAGACAGGTGAGGAGTGTCTCAAATAATCCAGCACCCAACTACAGTCAGTATGAAATTGTCAGCACTTTCCATGTTTGATGCACAATTTATATGGTAGTATCTAATCTCTGTCTCTCCTATATTTGTTTCCGTCCATGTGTCCAGAGTGAAGAGAAGAACAGGCAGCTACAGGAGCGTCTGGATGAAGCCAAGCAGAAGCTCCAGCAGACTCTACAGAGGGCAGAGACGCTGCCTGAGATTGAGGCCCAGCTTGCCCAAAGGGTTGCTGCTCTCAACAAGGTACATTGAGTCAGGGGGCATCAACATACCGCAGCTGACTGACCAGACCTGCACTCTCATATTCAGTGCATTCATGCATCATAAACAGTCTTGTCGGAACATCTGGATATATTCTTGTTTCCTCTAATTTAGGCAGAGGAGCGCCATGGAAACTTTGAGGAGCGGCTACGGCAAATGGAAGCTCAACTCGAGGAGAAGAACCAAGAGCTACAGAGGGTAACGCTATCTATTTTGTCTCGACTTGGCTGAGAAATTAAAGCATGTCGTCCACAGTTCTATCCTGAGCACCTCTCTTGTGGCTTTGTTTCAGGCGAGGCAGAGGGAGAAGATGAATGATGAACACAACAAACGCCTCTCAGACACAGTGGACAAGCTTCTGTCCGAGTCCAACGAGAGACTGCAGCTCCACCTCAAAGAGAGGATGGCAGCGCTGGAGGAGAAGGTAACGAGGAGACAGATTAGTGGTGCAGAATATTTTGTGATTATAGTAAATAGGTATGTGTAAAGAAAATGTGACTTCATTCTTCTGCTCTGCTAGAATGCTCTTTCAGAGGAACTGTCCAATATGAAGAAAATCCAAGATGACCTTCTAGCTAATAAGGTATTCAGCTATGTTCATTCTAATGTTGTGTGTGTGTGTGTGAGGTTAAGGGAATTTTTAATCTCATGCATGCAAAGAAAATATACTTTTGATGTTGGCCTTAAAAGGTGCAGTAGGACCAGTAGGATTGTCTACCTGTCACATTCATACCCCTAACAAATAGGGGGATGCATTTCACTTACTGCTGCTAACTCTAGCTGCATTTAGCTAGTTAGCTTAGTTGGCCATGCAGCTAGCTGTGCTGACAGGACGCTCGGGGTACTGAACTTCAGAAGATATCTCTGCAACACACTACAATGATGTCTTTGACTTAATGGTATAGCTCCACATTCTGTTGATCATTTTAGATTCTTTTTGATGAGGCTCACCTCCTGAATACCCAGTTTGCTGTCATTGGGCAGCTCACCCGCGCCTGAGCGTGTAATGTTTCAGAAACGGGAGGCAAAAAAGACAATAATAGTCTTCTCTCCTCTGTCCTTAGGAGCAGCTCCTTGCTGAACTGGAGCGAATCCAACTGGAGCTGGATCAGCTGAGAGGCAGGCCCGGCTCGTCTTATTCCAGGTTAGACACAATGAACCTTTAAGGGGATGTGTTTATACAGTCTGTCCTGTATGGAAACAAATACAAACAAATACTCCCAAGGGATACCATATGTTCTGCACACAACCCGCTCTTAGCACAAGTTGGTGTTTACGCTCCTGTTTAGTCTTACTGTAATTCCACTAATATCTTTATTGAAAGTAATTATTTATACCTCTCCTAGAGGGTGTTGTTCCGACTCACAAATATGCAAATATGTACAATGTTAATTCTTATGGATAAAACTTGTATAACATGGTTTGTTGTTTCACTGTGGCATAACAAATGAATTCTTGATCTCACCATAGGGCGGGCAGCGTCAGCTCACTTCCCTCCACCCTTTTTCGAAGATCTCTTCCAGGCAGCGCCTCGGAGCTGCGGTACCCCCAGGGTGGAGGCTCGCTCCCATCCGGCTACAGCAGCTCCTCTGGTGGGGTGGTTGTCAGGCGGGCACACCGTGGCCGGTGGGGGCCTAGGGATGATGGTAACAAGGTGCGGATCTTACAATGAGATGCTGGTGATGTAGAGAAAATTTGCTATTCGGATGATAATTTTCTGTTTCCTTTTCCCAGTATGGAGAGTGGGACAGCGGCACTATGCTGGGTCCAGGTTTTGAGGGCGGCGTGGAGGGTGGCTGCTCTGATGACGAGGACGACAGGGAAACTCTGTTCGGATCAGAGCTGCTCTCGCCCAGCGGACAGACAGATGTACAGACTTTGGCCATCATGCTACAGGAGCAACTGGAGGCCATCAACAAAGAGATTAAGTGAGTTTTGTGGAAATTATTATTACTTATCAGACCAATTAGAGATCATACAGCTGAATAATGATGTTGACTTCGTGATAGGATGATTCAGAGATTTAAAAATATTCCATGCTCTCCTCTCAGGCTGATTCAGGAGGAAAAGGAGAGCACAGAGATGAGGGCAGAGGAGATCGAGAGCCGGGTCAGCAGCGTGGCCCTCGACGCCTCACCTCTTCCTCCCTCCTCGCTGGGGGGACGGGACAGCGTCGGAAGGGGATACATGACTCCTTCCATCACCTCCTCCACGTTGGCGTCTCCCTCACCACCCAGTTCTGGACATTCCACCCCCCGTCTGCCACATTCCCCTGCCAGGGAGACAGACAGACAGGTACTGTTGTCAAAGTTATGATATAAGCCAAGAATAGTCAAGTCGTCTACAGTGTTAGACCCTAAAGTCACAAACAAAATCACAGAATATCACATTGACAGTATATTATGTGATGTGATATATGTAATTTAGGGAAGAGCCTTTATAAATTGTCCCACATTTTTCCACCCTCCAGAATAGCAAAGATGGCGAGGAATGCAGAGCGCTCGCCCTGATCGACTCCACCCCTCCTCCCGTTCCTCGAGCCCTACGACTGGACCGAATGACACACACTCACCCGGGCGCAGGCCTTGACGATCACCGTGAATTTCGCAGGTACTCTCCGGAGGGTTTCACTCGTATATTTGGCTAACAAACTAGCCTTTAGATGCGCTCACTATTCCCTCCCTCTTTTTCCTGTCTTTGTCCTTGTAGCCTCTCTGCTGATGGCGTCACCACAGCTAGCCAGGATTCCCTCCACAAAGCCAGCAAAAAGAAAAGCATCAAGTCGTCCATTGGTCGTCTTTTTGGGAAAAAGGAAAAGGGGAGGATCGGCGCACCTGGGCGCGAGTCTGCCTCGTTGGGTCAGTGAAAACACCGTAAAAAACTCCTAATGCGCAATCCATTTGTTAGGTGTTAAACTAAATATTATGTTTAACCTTTGACCTCTCCAGCCTCCACACCCTCCGATGACCTGGGTTCAGCTGATCCATTAGGCCTGACTAAACTTGGGACCGGAACAGTGGAAAAAGACCGCCGTAGCAAAAAGAAGTGAGATCAGCCACCTTTCAACACGCTTCTTGTGTTATTCAGAGAGGCGACAGTGTGTTACCAACTGGCACAGTCAGGAGGAGCATGACACTAGTCAGGCCAGGGGGCTTTGATTTAATAAGTATATGCTGCTAGGCACAGACGTCATGTTTAACATCTCAAGTTCGACGGGATTTTCTATTTATAAAAGTAGACAGTGGTAAGGTGAGCTATGAAGTTAATCTCTGTCAAACTCTCTGTTTTCCACTCTGCTTGCCAGGCACGACTTGTTAGAGGAAGCCTGTCGTCAGGGTCTGCCTTTCGCCTCATGGGATGGCCCGACTGTCGTTACATGGCTTGAGGTACATCATGCTAAATGGGAGGATTTGTTCAGTTCAGTGTCAGTAAAATGTTACAAGCGCTACCATTCACGTCTTGTTTCCGTTAATCCAGCTGTGGGTAGGGATGCCAGCGTGGTACGTCGCAGCCTGTCGCGCCAATGTGAAGAGCGGCGCCATCATGGCCAACCTGTCAGACACGGAGATCCAGAGGGAGATCGGCATCAGCAACCCCCTGCACCGGCTCAAACTCCGCCTGGCCATCCAGGAAATGGTCTCCCTCACCAGTCCATCTGCGCCCGCGAGCACTCGCTCCGTAAGGCCCAGTGAAAAGCACGATGAACACACAGCTGTAAACATCACGTGTTCACACAGCTGAAGATATTTGTTTACTGTCATTACAGTCGACCAGTAATATTTGGATGACACACGCTGAGATGGAGTCTCTCACTGCTGCCACCAAGCCAGTAAGAATATTACATTTCATATCGAGTTCAATATTTTTAGCGGATTGATTTCATTTGTTCTGACACTATTACAGTGTTTTCTGTATTTAGTCATGTCATATCTATTAATTTTCTTTTTCTTTGTCTCTGATTAGGCATGTTTGGCTACACCTCCCCCTTACTATTCCCTCAAAATCTGTTTTGATGTAGTGTTTTTTCCAACTAATTCTCACTCACTAACAAAACTTTTACTCCCTCTGCCTCCCCCCCACTCCTCCTCCTCCTCTTCTTCATTCTGTCCTGACGCTGATTCACCATAACAAACACACACACGCACACAAACACACTCCCCCACCCCCGCCGGTGATCTCTCCCTCTCTCTGTGCAACTCTCTGTCCCTCTCTCTCTCTCTTTCATTTCTCCCACGTCCGAAACACAAGGAGCAGAAGGAGTTCAGCTGGGACCAGGTGAGCGTTTGGTGCTGGTGATCGTCAGGCAGCGCCGGATAATGTCACGTTCATTGATAACACAAACACATATCACTCCCTGATTTAAAAAAGTAAAAATATAAAAGAGAACAAAAATATATTCACATATTTTGCATTATCAACAATATTTCTGTTAACAGTTCCTCAAATGTGACCTGCCAGCTAGTACAGTCACATAATCAATATTTGCCGCACACGACACTGTGGTGATACTGGCTGTAGTTTGCTTACAGGCCAGCCCAACCTACATGAAAACATAAACAAAAAACATGTAGCCCCAGGGAAATAAAATGGTAAACTGAAGGTGTAAAGGGGCTTGGGTTTTTAAAGTGGTTCCCCAAACAAACAAAGTTCCCTCAAAAAAGATGTGGGCCGCCAAGAAAACGAAATAGGGCCTAAATGAACCAGAGCTTCTGGCTGGTGATCTAAGGGGGAATGAGGTTCTCAGTGATACAGGGAGCGGTTCAGAATGGTCAAGGGCAGATTCAGCATGAGGGTTAGAGCCATTTCCCACCTCTCTTAAGCCTTTCAAACAGGGTGTCATCACACCATGATTGGCCGGGAGGGAAATTCCACAAGCTGCTTCCACTCCTCCACACAGGTGATCTGAATCCCCTGCAATCAGTCACGAGGGAAAATCAGCACAAACAAAGAAAAATAGTATAAAAGTCAAACAATTGGACTGCCAAAACACAAACTGACAATTTGATTGGACATTAGAACTCCATTGTTCCTCATGTAAACTGTCAAGTAGGAAGAACTAACAGTAGCATGCTCTAGCTGAGCCTGATTTCAAACAGGTGCAGGTAAAACTGTACAATCGCCCACATTTTAATAGTTAAGGCTTTTTCTCCAACAACATGTCCCGTCTTGTTTGAGGATTAAACGGAAAATAAACTTTAGAACCGCATCAAAAACAGTATAACTTTCAAATAAGCCATATTTGTCGGGGTCTCTGGCATTTGGATTTGTTTTTAGTTTTATTTATTACCATACACAACATACAATTAGGCAGGTAACAATTGCATGGCTGGGATGGATCTAACGTAAGCCCTGCCACACCGTCAGAAACACAGCCTCTAATTGGTCAACAGCCTCAAATTAAGCCATCAGAGAACGGCTAACAACGTATATGTAAACACAATCAGACTGTAACTGAGTGTGAGATATAGCTGTTGTGTAAATGTAGGTGCCCCTTTTAGATCCACATGCAAGTCAAGCCTTTCTTGTGTTCACTGCTTAAATGCTAATGTCATAATAAATAAGCATCCATCTAAAAACACAGTTTAACTACGGCTCAGCTGTAATTAATGGCTTTATTAATGATTGATAAATCATTTCAGCTAATGCCTCGGCAAGTCCCTGAGAGGAAGTGTACATGCAGCAAGTGGTCAATGTTAAGACATTAAGATATTAAAAGTAATCATCAACATCTTATCAGCCCTTTGTAAATGGTAGCTTGTAAGAAAGTGATACCAAATCGATCATAACTCAAAATTTTAGTTTAACTCTAATATACAGAGATCATCATTATCCCTCAAAAGGCACCACCTCTTTGTGCTTAAGTCCAAGTTTCCCATGTCCTGTGAGGAGTGTTTTGCATGATTGCTGGAAGGCCAGGAGTGTGTATACAGCTCTGCAGTGTATAAAGAGTTCTCAGGAAGGAGAGGCAGCTGCAGACAGAGAGGACTTTGTTTATGTTTGAGAGTTATAGGTTAAACTTTCGTGGCTTATCCTGTTTTTATACCTTAAAGATATAATGTGTGACATTTCTGCACTCTGCCTATTTGGTCGAGCCGTGTATTTACATAATCTCGAGTGTTTCCGGCAATGTTCAAACCCAGAGAAATCCATAAGTCTGCTCAAGTTAGCGGTCGCGTGTTTCACTCGGTCGCTAGTCGCTGTAACTTCCGGGGAAACGTCAGATGATGGGTCAGAGAGCAAGGAAGGAAGTTGGTGAATGTGGTGATGGTGGTTGTTTAACAGTGAGGAACAGAAAATTCCCTGCATAATGACGCTGTTTTTCATGTGCCTTGTTTGTTTTTATTCCTATTCATCTCCATCACCTGCACCGTCCTCCAGATCCTGGCCTACGGAGACATGAACCACGAGTGGGTGGGAAACGAGTGGCTGCCCAGTCTGGGCCTGCCCCAGTACCGCTCCTATTTCATGGAGTCGCTGGTGGACGCCCGCATGCTCGATCACCTCACCAAGAAAGAGCTGAGGGGCCAGCTGAAGATGGTGGACAGTTTCCACAGGTATGTCAGACATATATCTCTCTGCTTCTTCTTTTTTTTGCACCCTCTTCTTGGGTTTAAGGAAAATTAGGGAAATGTGTCTTTCTCTCTGACAGGGTGAGTCTTCACTATGGCATCATGTGCTTGAAGCGCTTGAACTACGACAGGAAGGAGCTGGAGAGGAAGAGGGATGAGAGTCAACACCAGAACCAAGGTGAGGCCTGTGGTTAACAGCTAAATCCTCTCTTTCACACATCATTTTTGACCTGTGTTGAACCGATAATAAATCCCTGCCTGTGTCCGTCCCCGCAGATGTAATGGTGTGGTCCAACGAGCGGGTGATGTGTTGGGTGCAGTCCATCGGCCTGAAAGAGTTTGCTGACAACCTATTAGAAAGCGGCGTGCATGGGGCCCTCCTGGCACTAGACGACACCTTCGACTACACCGACCTGGCCCTCCTCCTCCAGATACCCAATCAGAATACGCAGGTACTCCACAGCAACCTGTGGAAGGCTTATCTCTCACCTTCTGCCGAGATAATCCTAATCTTTAACTCTAAAATTATCTTAATTATGATCTTAAATCTTGTGTTTGTCTATCTTTTCGCAGGCGCGGCAGCTCCTGGAGAAGGAGTACAATGCTCTCATCTCCATGGGAACAGAGAGGAGGCCGGATGAGGTAGGACAAAGCAGATGTCATGAGAAAATCAATCACGATAATCACCCCTGCCAGGAGGCGGGAGTGAGTGTTGATCGTAGCCACCCTGACTGAGACTATTTTACTTAACAAAAGGGCCTTTGATCCAAACTTTTTGCCCCTTTGTTAAATATGTGACAGGAAAATTTCCTCTCAGTGGTCAAACAGCCGACTGAAATATCTCCATTCCTTATAAAGAGAGCCTTTATATGGCATCGGGGCTAGTACCACTGCTGGCAAATTGTCGGCATGCCAAAGTGGTTCAGCTGTGTTTACGCAACTGCTAATTGCTTAGTTACAGCATCCAGGACTAAAAACTGTGCAACTGTGTAATACTGTCACAACAACTCCTGCTTTGTCAGATACTACTTTGTTAAACGCCACTAATGCATAATGAATAAGACCCCGGAATAGCCTCCACCGTGTTATTTTTAATCACTGCTATTGCTTGATCGTCTCTGCAGGATGGCACGAAAACATTCACACGGTCACCCTCGTGGAGGAAGATGTTCAGGGAGAAGGACCTCCGCGGCGTGACCGCCGACTCCTCGGAAACGTTACCTGCCAACTTCCGTGCCTCGGCCATCTCGACCCCCTCCGTCACCCTGAGGAAAGTCCAGAGCGAAGGTGAGGAGATGCGGCTCGTAGCAAAGCCGGGATCAGGCTTCACACAGCGGTCGCTTCCTGTTTAAAACATTCGAGGGGGAAAAAACAATAAAGTGCATTATGAAATGTTAAGCAAATCACACTGACAAATAAAGGTAAACATTTCATGACGCAGAAAAGCAGCAGAAGACGGTGCTGCGTGCAAATCTGTGTTACTTCAGCCTGAAGTCATTTGTTTATTTACACTTCACACAAGTGAGAACTGTGTTGATAAAAGTCAGCACAAGAATAACAACAGAACAAAACTGGAATATGGAGATGAAGGTCAAACAGCTTTTGATGACTGAGTTTAAGAGCTGAGATGAAGCCTGAAGATTACTGTTAATGAGGACCGAAAAACTTTTGGTAGTAACGATGCAGTATTTTAGACTATTTTCATTCACCAGTGTCCAGTGTGCAAAATCAGTGGTAATTCTAGCATGTGGTCACCAACGATTTGAGATTATTACCCATAGATAGCAGTGTTTTCCCAAGATCTGTGGAAGACTGAGGTGCACATATTTGGAGTGAGGGTTTAGGGGTCCTCCCACAAGAAAATCTTACATTTTAACAACCTTTTTAGGACATTACTATTAGGGTATCTGTGTATAAAGTGTCGGAAAAACTTGGGCAAAGGATAAAAAATCCACACTAAAAAAAGCTTATTGCTAAAAGGTGCTCGAGATATTTACTGAGGACTAACTATAATCATTAGATCTGTCATTCTGTTAGTTTTGATCCACCCTCATTTTACGTTAGTGTTAGGTAAGGCGCTGCACCGAAGCCTCACAATGGTAGAAAAAACCTTGAAATTACAAAAGCAATTTGTACTGCAGATAATCATTTCTATGGATATGATTTTCACTTCCTTCCCTCCAGACGCCATGTTGGTTTCAGTCAATACCTGTTATATACTGTAGACCTATCGCAGCCTGCAGAACCTGCCTTTTGTTTGAGAAAAGATGTGAGAAGAAAATAATGTCACGATTGTTTTTTTTAAAGATGAATGAACATTTCCACATAGCAAATGTTTTCACATGTGATTTACATACTTTAATATATGATTGGCTTTTTTTCCCCCACGTGGAATCACAAACATGGCCCATGACATCACATAACATTTGCTTTTCAACGTGTGGATTCCACATCTGTGCACATTTTTGACCTGTGATAGGCTTTTCTCACATGTGAACTAGACGTTTTCACAAGTGATTGGCTTTTTATTTACATATGAAAGAAAAATTTCCACATGGGACATTTATACTGTCACATGTGAATTACATATGTTCATACATGATTGGCTTTTTGTCAATGTGGATTAGAATTTCCACATTGAGAGCATAGATTGTTTTTGGTGAATTGTTACAGATTTTAACCATACTGTAATCACAAACTATGGAAAATCAAATCCAAAACAGGAACAACATACTGCACAGCCAAGGTTATTTTGAAAAGGATCGTGTGCTATTTTAAGACTTTCAGCTGTGTTTTGTTTTCATTTTCGGACATTTAACCGTCCCAGAAAAGCAGTTTGTTTTTTTTCTACATTTTGGGGAAATACAGGAAATCCAGTAAACTCTCACACCAGCGGCTTGTTTTGATGTCAGATTTTTCCATGTCCACTTTACAGCAGACTGATGGTATTTAGGTGAAGCATCTGTTCAGTGGTGCTTGCAGTTAAACAGATACAAACAACCAGGTAAATACAAGGGAACTATCTGGGAAATTACTGGGCTGACTGCAAGTTAGGAGTCCAGAGTCCACACATCTCCAGTAAGGAGATTAATAACACTCTCTAGCAGGTTCAGAGATGCTGATAGGCAGACTTTGTTACCTTTAGACAGATCCTACATATTTGGCTATGCGGAAATGCAATACATGCCGTATATATGTACATCTATATCAAGAGTGATGCTGCCATCCAGTCTGTGTTATTTCTGCAATATGTGATTATTAAATCCTTAGATCCATGGATATCGAGATACAGGTGCAAAGCAACATATTGATAACCCATTAGCTTAAAAACAGCAACTTGTGTTAGCAATCTATCACTTCCTAGCCTGCCTGACTTTTTGATGTTACACAAAAAAGGAAGACCTGCAAATTCATTCTGAGATATTTGCACACAGCAATGCACATTTTGTATTTATTAATTTTGGCCTAGTAATGTGAGCTAGTAAGTGGTCAAATGCTAATGTTAGCTAAATGATTATCATATATGTTATGGTATGGTAAGTATGGCCCCAAGTTCCCCCCAGTTTTTCATAAGCCATTATGTTTTCAGTTCCTGATCTATCTGCAGGTGGTGAAATGGTAATAATATGTCATATGTCTACATTTAAAGATTTGCAACCTAGAAAACAGCAGCATCACATTACCCAAGCAGATGAGCTGCCCACCCTGAGCATGGCGGCAGAGGAAAATGGCCGTCGTGTGAATATGGTCTCATTGCTTTCTATGAGCATATGGTTTTGTCATGTGTCATGTGCATTCTCACTATGCATATAAATGAATTGGCCTTTCAGAAGCAAATACCAACACTAGCCTATTCCTCACCGTAGTCAGACCTACAGAAGCTTTTTTTATGTTAATGGAAAAGATATCTATTCAACTATCCAAACAGGGCTTTTTTTTAAATGATTTGTTTGTCCATGTATATTTACTAAACACATTATTTTCTCTGTCAGTAAACTCTGGTCCAAGAGGAGAGTCGGGATCCGTGAGAACATATTCCTGCTAAAAGATAAGCACACCAGGTGAGAAAAGCACCCTCCCTCTGACAATTGTATCCGCGGCTAAAAATAGCCTGTGTGAACACCGAATCAAACATCTCCTCTCAGCGGGAGCTATCACAGTTATTCACGTGTGTGTGTTTTATTCCATTCCGTAGAATCCCCACCTCCATCCTTACCCGAGGAAGAAAAAAAAACAACAACACATTTTTGAAAATAAAAAAAAAATAATAATAAACTGAGGATGAAAATCATAAAAACGGACACTAGAAGACGACCAACATCGTTTGAGCTGGATTGTCTCGGGGGAATCAAAGACACTGAGTGAATGATTTCTGAAAAGATGATAAAATAATGAGTGAGTGTGTGTTCATCCATCTCTCTCTCTCTCTCTCTCTCTCTCTCTCTCTCTCTCTCGCTCTCTCTATCTCTCTCTCTCTCCATCTCGGTCCATAGTTGTGGCATGACGCTGTTTGATTCTGTAGAAAGTGGCCTGTAGAAAGTGACCATCGCCTATCGTGAACACATCTTCTGTTTTTTCTGAGTGTGAGACGGCAATATTGACACAACAAATTTATAGTTTTTTTTTTCAAATCAGAAAACTGCATTCCTGTTCAGATCGAGAGAACACCTTGATTTGTAGACTGATGATAGAGCATACTCTGCCTAGTAACACCATAACACAGTAGAGTTTGGGGAGAGGGGAGCTTCGAAGGGAGAGTGTAAGTGTACGCGTTGGGGGGAAATGACATGTATGTTCTTAAGCCATAACAGACATGAGATGCACAAATGTGAATAGGACAGACAATGAGACAATTAGCAAAGTGCTTTATGACAAAATCCTGTTCAAACTGGGAAAAAAAGAGTTTAGCATTTGTGTTAATATGCATGCCAAAATCAACCATTTTAGAGTGAACGTCATGATATCAATCATCTAATGATGTGAACGCTTGGGTCAGGACTTTGTAAAATGTGTGTATTTTATTTTTATCATTTTTTATGATAACTGCTATTGTATGTATGTACAGTATGTATGTGTGTGTATTAAAAACTGTACGTTCATTTCATACTTAGTTTTAAGACTGACTGTAATTTCATTTTAGGTTGACAAAAAGGAAATATGTTTTAAAAATTATGGACATTTACGATATGCTACTTGTATGTGTACATTTTGAAGAAGAAAAAAAAACAAATTGTGTTATGATTTAAATTCATATTACTGGAGAGTAGTGATGATAATTGAATATAATATGATAACAATAATGATAATGATTGTAAAAGCTGTAATTAAAAAAAAAAACATACCTGTACAAGGCTGCTGGAGGAGTTATTCCCCCCCCCCCCC
>OMLP01044806.1:24289-43326 GCA_900302685.1 Spondyliosoma cantharus
ACACACACACACACACACACACACACACACACACACCACACACACACACCACCCACAGAAGATTACAGGTAAGTGGTTATTAATAGAGCTGGAGATCATTTTTCAGACTGTGAACCACTGAACTGAACATGCTTAGTTAATCTTTAACAGTTTTAGATTAAAGTTAAACTCTGCTGTCAGGGGCATGAATAAGACCTATACAGCACCAACAAATGTGGAGTAAGAGGGTTAAGGGACGGGTATATTCATTACTTTACCTGCTCAGTACAGTGTATAGTCTTGATTAGTCTACAGTTTAATTTATCTCATTATATTGGCCTCCTTCATAAAGTCCTTTATTATTTATGCATAATAGCAAAGACACTGACTCAGCTATATCCTTCTAACTAGGGTGAAGTGATCACCACAGGGCTGGAACCAAGCCAGAGCAGGAAGAGGAAACCCCACAATGCTTTTTAGACACAGGACAGGCTATAAATAGTTCAGGTGTTTGTGTCCCAGACTTGTAAATGTATTGCTGCCACGCAACAATGTGAAACGGTACATAAAATGTTTCACATCCTTGTCACATTATAACATGAAACATTATATATCAAAAAAAAAAATATTATAAGAAATATTATAGAAATAGATTGTAAATATTAATAGATAGCATATTTATAACAAGAAAACGTCCTTGTTATGTTAGTTTATGCGATGGCAATATAATTGAACAGAGTTGTACTTATATAAAATATGTCTTCATAGGAGAGGTCACGTGTATTCAGCCTAGTCTCACTTTAAAATGTATAATAGATACATTTGTCCTCTGTCGGCAGAGGAATGTAAAATATGTACTTATTAATGATAATTAACTATTAAGTGTTGTGTGAATTGTAGCTTTGTTTTATTTTCAGAATATGTGTTCAGTGGATAATGTGTAGTTATAACAAAGCTTTCTCCAGGTCTAGACAGAACATAGTTAAAACGCCATGTGTTTATTGTTGCTCTGGAGCTGACCTGGGGTTTCATGCTATCACCTAAACAGATACAGAAGTTTGCACAGTTAAATAATTGTCATTGAGTTGATCTGCGCTGTTAAGAAATACAATCTTTTCACTCCCCTATTAAAGTTAGTGACTTGACTACTGAGGCTGTCGTGGTGGGTCATGGTTGCCCAAAACCTTACCATGTCAGACACACATTTAACATTAAAACAGATGAAATAAAATGTACACTAGACACATGCTGTCATTGTGCACTACTTCTTCTGATACACAACCGTCAGAAAAAAAATGCTAAAACAACATGGTGTGAGGGGATGTGGGACAGTTGTGGGAGAGACGGGGAGGAAGAAGTAAAGGAGTAAAGAAGACCTACTCTTTTTCATTCAGGGGAAAGAAGTAAAACCACTGGATACACACTGGATTTGCATTTGCATTAGATATTGAATACATAATAAAAAGGTAAACAAAACATGTCTATCCACTTTAGTCTTAAGGGTTACTTAACAGTAGAGGACAGTGGGAGCATCCCTTAACCCAGTGATCTATATAGTACATGCTAACTGATACTACATGTGAGTGCACAAAAGAAGGTTTTAATGGATGGATGAAAAAACTAAAAATTCCCTTCACAGTCACAAAACCGCTAAATCAGAGACTCTGGCTCCATCTCCTGGCTGAGATCCATCTTTAAACTGCAACCTTTTTTTTCATTTCATCCCATTGAATTAATTTGTTTTATAAGCTGAATTTAAAAAGAACAGTTCAGTGTCTCTTCAGTTTTACTGAGGGGAAAACATGAAGCAGACACTTCAGTAATAATTACATCATGAACAGGAAGGACTGTTCCACATTTAAGAAAATGTGTAATAATAGGTGCCCCTCTTTTTAACAGCTTTTTGCAGTTTTAGTATATATTTTTTGCATGATGTTTTTTTCTGTGTTATCATCTGGGTCATTTGTTGGCCTTGGCTGTAAATAATACAGGTACAGCCATGCGCTTGCTGTTTGTTGTTTGGAGCCCTGATGGAGGGCCCTGATTTTTTATGTTTTGCCATTTTACAAGGATTCAGCCACTATAATACAGACATCTGTTATATTTGGAGTGCGTGCGCTGCCTCCTTGTTTCCTAAGCATTGCTTTCCTGTGTTTTCCAAGATGAACCAACACATCTACATTGTGTTACATAGAACAACAAGTAATCTCTTTTCCCTGAGCATTTGTTCGCGATTACGACCAACATTCTGTTTATATTTCTGTTTATGTCTCACTGTCAACATCAGGAAACGTCTGAGGCTACCAAATAGGCTACAAGCATAGAGATGTTTTTTGTTTGTTTTTTTAAATCGAACTACCTCAGGTGATCCATATTCAATAATGATGCCACGATTGACAGTTTGAAGGCTTGATGAAGATATGCTATAAGTGTTTTTCTCAAATTGGTTAAAGGCTCCCTCTGACTGTCTCATGAATATTTTTTTCAATTTAAGAATAGCAGATTTAAAGACAGTTTAATGACCTAATCAGTTTGGGTTTAGTGAGAATTTGTATCAGTCTGGATGAACTGGCCCCTGACATAGTGTCCCGATGAAATGAAACAGTGGTAATGACCTCTGAGGAGGAAGTAAAGTATTTTTCCTGGTGATGCTCCGTGTTTCTTAACTTGTGACTTTACAGGCATTCGTGCAGCTTCTCTGGTGACTGCACAGCTGCGGTCACATAAACACTTGTCTCCTGCCTGTAAATCAGTTTCACCCACCGTTTCACAAAACGCACACACATATCAAAGTAAGATAAACACTGTGCAACACATCCGCGATCATTTATTTAGCAGATGACGCAGAGAGACATGTTCGTGTTGCATCTTCTGTTTTGCGGTTGTGAAATGTGTATATTTTTGAAGTGGAAGCCAGAATGGAAAGTCACCCTGAGTTACTGTAAGATGCTCATTGTTCAACACGTGACGACAGATCACAAATAACTATTGAGTGTCTCATTGAACTGCAACATTTCAAATAAAAGTGAAAAGGTAATTGATTGTGAAATGTTAGAACTCAGCCTTGGGATTGATATTGGTATTTTTGATGAGTATATTTACCCGATTATTCACATTAAAGGTGCACTATGTAGTTTTGGGGAAGACATTTTAATCACAAGAGACAGATCCTAGCTGAACGATTTCTTTATGCCTAAACAAAATAAATAAACAAACTGTTGTTTTCATGACTGAATAAGCGGAGTAAACAAACAACAACACATTTTAATACTGCTGTGTGGCGGACCCTGCCACCTTTCTAATCTCAAACATTGTTCTGTGGACCTTATTGTTCTCTGAGAACAGCTTGTTTATTCGGTTATTGAAAATATAAATATTTCTGAGTTTGCAGTGTGACCTCATTAATATTGTAAATATTACATTTCTAAATTTGAATTTCTTTGCACAAAACATATACACACTTTAAATCAGCAGTCCTCGATTCATGTTAATACACTTGCTAAGAGAAGTTAAATAGTAGGAAATATAAACTCTAACTATACCCTTTTTTCCTGCGCTTGTTCGTTCTGAGGAATTTGTCCCACCTGACCTCGTGGGTTGAGAATCTCTTACAGTAAACGGGACGGAAGAAGTCCATACATAGTGTTTGAACACAGGTCTTCCTCTCAGCATTAAATCACGGTTTAATTATGTACAAATGTGTGACTCATATGGTGCTCTCATGAAGAAGGACCTCCTTCTCCAAAAACTCCTTTAAAAAGGGCACAAAACTTGCTCCTGTTCAGAATTTGATTGAAAAGAAACTTACTTGTACGGAACCTATTTATTAAATTGTATTATTAAGTTATTTATTTTTTTTATTTATTTGGAGGCTCCTTGAATCTGTTATTCCAGATGTTTTTGTTTCCACACACCTCTCTCTCCTACCTGCCCTCCTTTCTCTTAATCATCTCACTTCCTTTCTCTCTGTCATTCTATCTCACTGACTCCAACCCACTTTTGTCCTTTAATAGTCAAGTCAGAGAGGTGCACCTCTACACAGGTATTTATAATACTCCTAATTTTCATCATTTAGTTATATGATCAACACAAATATGAGATAATGCTCCTCATAAACTGCTTAAATTCTTCAATGCACTGATTTCTTTCTGCTCTCGTTCTTTCTTGTTGCAGATAATCACAGACGAGGGATGTATCTGCAGATGACCCCGGATGGGAGAGTGTCAGGAAGTGATGCTCAGACCCTTAACAGTGAGTATTTTGCAGATAGAATATGTTCCTTGATACATCCACAAAATACAGGAGATGTATTGAGGCCAAGAAAATGCAAAATGTTATGAAGAAGACACAACTATTTATGGTTTCTGTGTTTCTAGGTGTGCTGGAGCTGAAATCAGTGAAATCCGGCCATGTTGCCATCAAAGGACAGTCATCGTCTCTGTTTCTCTGTATGGACAGCGAAGGCCATCTGACGGGGCAGGTACAGTAAGCAAACTTTAATGTGAAATGTCTGTCCTCCTTCCTGTTCTTGACTGAAAATTCACTGTGCATCTCTTGCCCCTTTTAGAGTCACTACAGCGAGGCTGACTGCACCTTCAGAGAGCTGCTCCTGGCAGATGGATACACCCGTTTCCTCTCCTCGAGCCACGGATCTCCTGTGTCTCTGGCATCAAAACACTCCCCGGACCGACACACAGTCCCCTTCACTCGATTCCTACCGCTCAGGAATACCTTGGCAGGAGAGAGTGTGTCTGAACAACCAAACAATCAGAGATATTTCGACGTGGACTCTGATGATCCTCTTGGAATGGGTCTAAATGATGTGGTCAGTCCTCAGTTCTCAGTGGCCAAGTAACAAATATTAATTCAACAGATATTTAACTCTATGTGTCACTTTTAAAAATGTGTTAATTATTGGCCAGGTAGAACCTGCAGACTTGATGATTTGTTATTTTGCTTCTCAACATGTTTCTGTGAGAGAAGCATGAATGTAACTTATTTATTTATTATGTATTTGCTATGGTTATTTAAAAATGTAATATTTTTTGATAACAGCTTCTGAGATTTTATTGTCAGTAATTTAAGAGCATCTGAGGTTCTCAGTAAGAAATGGCCCGTGTTGCAACATCCTTTGGAGTTTTCTGAGTCCAGCATGGTAATGTTTATACAACTCGGTTTTGTTTGTCAGGCTGGAAAGAATGAAAATAAACTTGATATAAATTTCACTTTTGTTTGTCCATTCACATTGTCATGCAATGATACAGCAATTTCACAAAACAATTACAGGAAAGTAAAATATACACAATGTTAGGAATGTGTTCTGAGTAACACCACCACAGCTTCAATGGTAGGGGAGAGAGGGAGCAGGCTGATCATTGTGAGAGCAGGAGTGCTCTCTAGTGGACAAATGAGTAATGACGAAAAGTAGGCCAAGTTCACTCATGCAGTTTATTTGTGGGTTCTGGTGATCATCTGAGTGTTGTGTCTTAGGGATGGGAGAAATAGAGATCTGTGGTTGTTACACAGTAAATAAAATTGACACTATACTGTGTATGTATTTAACCAGTGACATTTTATGACAATATATCTTGCATTCTTTGAATTCTTCAGTTCTGAATATTCCATAGAGTCCACAGAGTTATTAAAGCCATATGCAGTTGTTGAAGGGCTATAATTAGTTTAAAGAGATTTTTCTTTACTGAAGGACAGAGGGATTTGTATGAGTAAATTTAGCTTGTTTAGTTTTTCCATAGCACTGACAAAGGAGAATTGCATAGAGGTGAAATTCTTCTTCCTAAAACTAATCATGGACTCAGACCTGAATTTCAGCAGCCACACTAAGACAATTACAAAGTCAGCCTACTATCACCTTAAGAATATATCCAGGATAAGAGGACTTATGTCTCAGCAAGATTTGGATAAACTTGTCCACGCATTTATCTTCAGCAGACTCGACTAGTCTAACGGTGTCTTTACAGGACTCTCTAAAAACTCCATCAGACAGCTGCAGCTGATTCAGAATGCTACTGCTCGAGTCCTTACAAGAACCAAAAAAGTAGATCACATCACTCCGGTTCTTAGACTGGCTTCCTGTCTATCAATGAATAGATTTCAAAATCCTGCTGTTGGTTTATAAAGCACTGAATGGTTTCGGACCAAAATACATTTCTGATCTGCTGCCACGTGAACCATCCAGACCTCTGATGTCATCAGGTTCAGGTCTGCTTTCAGTCCTTAGAGTCAGAACTAAACATGGAGAAGCAACATTCAATTACTATGTTCCACATATCTGGAATCATACCTGAAAATTGCAGGTCTGCTCCAACTCTCACCCCTTTTAAATCAAGACTAAAGACCTTTTTGTTTGCCACTTCTTTTCACTGAAGCAATTTTAAGTCTTTGAACTGAACTGTGACTTTTATTCTTTTGTCTTGTCTCTTTTAAACCTTTTCTATTTCAGCCTACTTGTTTTAATGCTTGTTTCTTAATGTCTTCTTACTTGTTTTTAAATGCAATTTTTAATGTCTTTTAATGTAATTTGTATGCTCCTGTCAAGCACTTTGAGTTGCCTTGTGTCTGAATTGTGCTATACAAATAAACTTGCCTTGCCTTGTTTACACACAAGCATAAAAAAACATGTGCAGTTTTTGTGCATTGTGAAAATTTTGCAATTACCAGTGTCGTTAAAAATACCCAAATATGCCATATTTGATTAAAAGGAAAGACATATATTGTGACAAAGTTTGGTACAAGTGAAAGTCACCCATTAAGTAGTTGTTATTAAATTTATTCAAACTGGCAATAGACACTTTTTCTGCTTCAACGTATCGTTATGAAGTTAATTTGTTTATGATTTGCGTTTACATTGGTACCCTATATCTCATTATACCACTGGGCATGCGGTTACCCAGGGAAAGGAAAGTATAATATTTACCTCCAAAATGTAGTGGAGAAGAAGTATAAAGTCGCAGAAAATGGAAATACTCAAATTAAGTGAGGGTACCTAAAATTTGTACTTGAGTATAGCACTTGAGTAAATGTACTTAGTTACATTCCATCACTGCCAACTGGGGTTGGAAAAGTAGAATCACAGGTTTTATGGTTTTAATGGTTGGTTGCCATGTTGTAATGTTGGAAATTATACTTATGTTTCTTGTTTGTTTTGTCTCACCTCTGCTTCACTGCATTGCAGAAACTGTTCTAGTGATTGTGGTTAATGTTTTAGGTTTATTTGTCTGACTTTTAAACTAACAGCATTTACACAAACTTAAACACATTATTGAGGCGGTTTACACTTGCAATGTTACACTGGTACACATGCCTTCTGTAGGTCATCACTGTGATGCTGTGGAAAGTCTTATGTGTTCCAGTGAAATAGAGAGCAACGGTGTTGGAGGCAACTGCTTATAACAGCTTAGTAGCTGTGGAAAAGGTCAGTCACAGCCATACAAAAGTGAAAACAAAGATCCGAAGTGGCAAGCTTCCACAGCTTAATGTTGTTCTTAGAGACACAGCAGCCAAGCAGCGAAGGATCAGGTATATTATATGATATATTATATTTTCAGATCCTAAAATAACACAGCTATATTTAACAGGCAGTGCAAGTTTAAATCATTTTACTAAATAACAACTCAATACCACAGGCGACCATAAACAAAACTGCTCCTTTTAAGAAAATTAATAAAATATAATCTTTATTAAAAACACTAAGTGCATAATTAAGCAGGTAATACAGAACTTTTGCCATTGCAGTCACAATGGGTTAGGGTAACACTGTGTCATCAAGTAATGCTACAGTGTTGTATTACAGCATTAAATGTCATGGCAGGCGCTTCAGGTCACATTAGCCTACTTAACTACACAAATGTGATCTTTGTACATTACTTACAGGAGAATGTTGAGAATGTGGGGTGGGGTTTGTGAGCGATCTCACTCTGTCTGCAGTTCCTGCTGGTATATATGGTTGAGTTTTGATCAGACATGACAGCTACATTGCAAAAAATCTATCTGCTTCTGCTTCAAACATCAAAGGTCCAGTGTGTAGAATTAAGAGGGATCTTTAGGCAGATATGATTTACAATACTCACAATTACATTTTCATTTGTTTATAATCAACTGAAACTAAATGTAAGCTCCATCAAATTTCCAATTGTACCCATACCCCTTGTTTTTAAGAGCCTCCTTGCCCCTCAGAACAGAGTTACAAAGGATAGTGGTTGAAATCTCCCTCAAGATATGGGACAACCCTTAAAGAACCTCATAGTCAACCTCATAATCAGTTGTCCTGGATGGCATTTATGTAGACAGACACAACTGTTATTATCACAACGGCATTTATCTGATGGAGATAGAAAAACATGGACAATCGCAAATTGTTTACAAATACAATCAAATACAATAAAAAAAACACTGCTTCACCACCTGGCCGCTGTCAGGGCTTTCAGCATCAGCAAGGGGTCCACTGGGATTGATCCCAAGTGCAGCAACTTCAATGTCAGACCAAATAAGTCAAAATGCAGGACTATCATGCACAAATCAGTGACAAAAATGTAAAGTAAGCAAGCTAGCTAGCTAGTTAGCTACTGAGACATCAGCAAACTAGTAGTGATTGTTTTATGCTTGTTACAAAGAAAAGGACCATAATACATTGAAAAGACAGAGCGTTCCTAGGTGTGTCTCTGAAAAACCTCCATCACCCTACACCTCTGTCCAAACAAGAATCGGGCGTAAATGCCCAAACCGGAGAGGTAGGCCTAAGTGGTAGGGGCAAGGGCTGTATTGGGATTTGGCCTAAGAATTGTAGTGTTTTCGTTTTCTTAGAATGATCCATGTTTCAACCTAACACCGACCCTAACACCGGCCTCACATTTCACTTACAGCGGATGCAACCATACTGCCAGATGCCACCAAATCCCACACACTGGTGCTTTAAGCCACAAAGTCACAGTACTAAGACATCATAGTTTCAAGACACAGAACAAACATTCAGAAAGTCATTTTCATCTCAAACAAAAGCTGAAAGCATTAATAAATAACAGCTCATAATATATTTATATCATGACCCTGAGAATATAAAACTCACTGGCTTTTTCTTGTTTTTCAAAGCTTTATTGTACAAAAGTTTCTCTTCAGTGATATTTGACTGACTAGTGCTGCAAAAAATACCTGTAAATGAACAAGGAAAGGCAATATTTAGTGACAAGTATTTAGTAGCCATATTAGTGCTGTATTTGTAGTTTTACATCATGAATTCCCAGTTTCTTTCTTCAGTACCTGACCTATGAAGCCATGTTCATTGGGCTTCATTCTATCACTTCTTCATTTTCCTTGTTTTGTCCTTGTCAAGTGGTACAAAACAACACTTCCCTCCCTACACTTGGGTAACCAGTGGTTCCCTCAGATACATATTTCCTCCTCTGAACTCTGGGCTTTGCCCTGTACACAGTCCACCTAGTAGAGTCCCATTCAAAGGGTTGCATATGCCTTCAATGGCATAATAATCTCCCTCTGGATCCCTATCCCCTTCTTCTATTTCCTCCTCTTCTGGCTCCTTGTCGTCCCACAGATCCGTCTGGACATGAGTGTACTCAGTTTGATCCTCGCATTCAGTCTCTCGGTGGTAGAAGTAGCTAAAGTTGGACACTATGACAGGCACTGGCAACGAGATGGTAAGCACACCAGCAATAGCACACATTGAGCCTACCATTTTACCCCACACTGTCTCAGGGTACATGTCACCATAGCCAACTGTGGTCATGGTGACAACTGCCCACCAGAAGGCATGTGGTATACTGATGAAGGCCGTGTTGGTGTGGTCAGCCTCAGCAAAGTAGATGGCGCTGGAGAAGAGGATGACGCCAATAAATAAGAAGAAAATTAGCAGGCCCAGCTCACGCATGCTGGCTCTGAGTGTCTGACCAAGGATCTGGAGGCCCTTTGAGTGACGAGACAACTTGAAGATCCTGAACACCCTCACTAACCTGATGACTCTGATGATGGCCAGCGATGTAGCTGGAGAGGCATCATTGTCTTTGGCCAGCTCTGTTCCCAGAGTGACAAAATAGGGCAGGATGGCACTGAAATCAATGATGTTCATGACATCCTTGAAGAAGGATGTCTTGCTGGGTGCGCAAGTGAAGCGCATGAAGAGCTCAAAGGAGAACCAGCATATACATATGGTCTCCACCAGGAAGAATGGGTCAGTGAAAACACTGGGAGGAGGAGGCATGTTCTGAGATATATTTTTTGCGAGGGCATGGTACTTGTAGAAATATTCCTGAAGGAAAGGAGACAAGACAGACAGGAAATATATAATACATACTTATAAAGTGTAGCAAGCAAGTATCACCTTACACAGATAGCAAAATTGTCCCAGACACTTTCATCCAGATGACATACCGCGTGGAATGATGGCACTTGGGCTGTCCACTCCTGAACTGGCCCATATCTAGGTCACAGGTCATTTCTATTCTGGTGGGCTGGATCTGGCCCAGACTTGGATCCGTTCTGGTTCATTTGGTTTGCTCTTGGCTGACATGGCCTGCTTGTGGCTCAGATCTAGCCAACAGGAGTGGACTGCCAAAGTGCCATCATAATGGTATGTCGGTCGGAAGGACGTGTCGGGAGTGGGCCAGATCGGGGCCACAACAATTTCGCTACCTGGAGAGTGAAAAAACACAATTATAACTGTACTTTTTTGTTCGCTAAACTATAGATAATTTAACACCACTTAAGGGAGAAGTACAACATTTTGGGAAATATGCTAATTCCCTTTCTTGCTAAGATTGATACTTTCACTTTTTTGTCCAGTAATAAGCTAAGACAGAAGCAGTGAGCTTAACTTTGCACAAAGACTGGAATCTGGGGAAGACTGTTAGCTTGACTATACAAAAAACTAAACAACAGAATTCAAAACCTGTAAGGGACTTCTCACAGCTGCCTGAAACTCTGTATCAATCACGTCAGCGTTATTGTTACATGTATACATTTGATCTCGCTAGCTCTGGTTTGTTTCACATTGCTATAATGCAAGAACACTAGAGAACTGTAAATACATACATACATTTTAGTAAGTTATTTTCTGTAATTTTAAGTTAAACTAGTTTCCTGGACATTTTTTGATGACATTGTGTGACCCACCTTAATCTCGCTAACGGGCATCAATTACTAGCTAACGTTAGTGGCGTGCTCGTGTGTGTATGTGTGTTTGTATGCTACGTGAAAATCTGCCTGGCTGCAAGGAGTGAATACATTGTATGATTTTTATTGATTTTGTAAATCCTTATAAGCAAGCAGAATGGATTTGGGCACAGAGTGTATAGATATAGATGCATAGATGCATTTTCGACATGGTAAAAACATGCAAAGCTTGGGGGGGAGGGTTCTAAACTAATGATTTTTAAAAAGTATAATAGTTGTGTAGTCTGTTGACAGGTATCCTTGTTGTCAATTCAATTCCTTTCCCTCTCTACTCCTCAGACTGTAAAAGCATTTGAAGTTTCTGAGTTTTTTTCATCTGACTAAAGAAAATGTTTTAACAGTAGAAAAAAGTCAAAAAGTTCAATCCAAATGGCAACCACCTCTTATCATTGGACAAATGTTCAGTTGTTTGGTCCGGACTGTAGTCTGGGGGATGTTTTGCACCTGTAATTTAGGTTTGTATCAAACTAAAAATTTGGTGAAAGGGCCCCAAAGCTCACAAAATAATGCCTTGTTATTAATTTTTTAATCCGTACAAAAATCAAAGCTGTAAGATAAAAGAAACCAGAAATAATTTGGCACGTTCAAGATAAAAGAGCAAATGTACCTTTTTACACTTGTCTTTTTCACTTTTTTTCTACAAATTAAAGAAATATTTATATATCGATACAACGTGTTTATTAGTAGAGCTGTTCCACCATCTGAGCAGTCTTTAATGCTAAGCAAAGCTAACAAGCTAGTGGCTTCAGCTACACATTACCCATACAGCAAGGAGAGTGGTATCTATCCTCTCATCTAACACTCGGCAAGAAAGCAATTAAACTATTCTTGTATGTGTGGGGGTATTACTGTATGTTATTTTATGTCATTTTATGAACTGCTACTGATAAACTGTCCTCATGCTACTCTAATAAACTACAGTGAACTTTAGTATGTCGTCCACCGCCTCACTGGCTCTCACTTTTGACAACATCATAAAAGCGCTCGACATCTGCGGTATTGCATTTCAATCATTGCTGCACCTAGCTCTTTTTTCAGCCCACCTGTCTTTCCATTTTCCGTGTCAGTTAGCATTACATTCAAGCATCGGATAGTGGCCGTTTAAAGCATCTTACACTTAACATCAAGTTAAAAGTGTGAAAACGGATGATACGGATATAAACAGATCAGTTTAGTATGCTGTAATGGGCTGTGTGTAACATATAAAGTTTCAGGGTAGTTTAAATAAACCGAGAGTATTTCTTATGACTTTCAGTAGCAGGTCATCGACAGTGTTTATTACTAAAGGTGGACATCTATGTGTTGATCCGCTCCAAGGGCTCTCCTAAGACTAAATATAACCCCGTGAGATCTCCGAAGAGAAACATGAGAGTGTCTTGCTGCAACGCTTCTCGTCCGTCTCCACCTTTGTCGCTATCCCATCTCCCTCTGCACCAACGGACACTGCAGTTTTGCTCTGGCTTGGACTGGAGTAAGTTACAGCAGTTTCCTGGCAGCTCCCTCGTGCAAAGGCAGCTTGGCCTAGCGCAGCAGTCCTGGAGGAATGTGTTAACATGACCCAACGTACGCTTGTCATCCTGTGAGACCTTTTAGTCTCCGGTTCTAAGCCACCGGAAGGCTTTGGCTCACCTTTGCCGATGTGTTCGGTCACTTGTGTGACCTTTTTTTTTAAAACACACCTAACCATCTCCGTCCCCTGTCTTTCCTTTCTCTCCATTTATTTGTATTTCAAGCTTTACTCCCGTTACTCCCTGTACCCTTTAGCACTTCCTGACTCTGAGTGTATCAAATTTAATAGCCCGACAAAAATAATCACACTGTGAGCTTCCCAGGGTCTCTCTCCCTCTCTCTCTGGTCTGCTTCCAGGTATATTGGCAAATAGTTCGCCCTATGTGAGTATTTTTCCTCTCAGCACACTGTAGTAGTCACCAAGTGTGTGTTTACCCAAACACCTGCTTCCTGTGAGATCATGTTTCTTGTTTGAGCCAGGCGGTTACACACATCCCATTCAAGACCTTGTACCCAGGTGCTTTGATTGGCATGATACTGAACATAAAAAGTGAGAGGTAGGATCAGGTAGGTCTGTAAAATGATTACAGACAATAGGCACTCTCATGTCAGTCTCTTACATTTTACCTATCTTACACAAATTTGACATTTTTACTTTAATTGATCCAGATCTTCTAAACCTGCAACAAGTAATCAGTCCTAATCCATGACACCCCTTTATTCTATTCTCCCAAACATAGACTGTACTCTAAGGTAAAAAAAAATGTAACTTCCTGGAGAAAGATAGTAGATTGTTGAGTCTTATCCCAGGTTGTCAAATACTCGCACTTTATGATGGTAGCTCAAGCTGGATGCCAACCCAAAGCATCAATATTTGATCACCTGGGGATAAGACTCAACAATCAACTATCCTTCTCCGGAAGTTGCTTTTTTCCTACCTCTCGTGACTCTTTCTCATTCCTGAACTCGGGAAGCGTCTCCAGGCAGAAGATGAGGATGGACACCACAATGACCATAACACTGATGATTGCTATGATACGTGCGCCCGATGAGGACTCAGGATGCTCAAACAGCATCCACAGTCTTTTCTGGACTTCGTTGGATGGCAGCGAGCTCTCCTCCTCTTTCGGAAAACCTTCGTCCTCCTTGAAGCGGTTCATGATCTCCTCTCCCAGCTCGTAGAAGAGCAGCTCATCCATGAAGATGTCCAGAGGTATGTTTGCCGGCCTCCGAAGCCTCCCGCCTGACTGGTAAAAATATAGAATGGCGTCGAAGCAGGCCCGATTGCGGTCCAGGAAGAGCTCGTTTCGAAGCGGGTCAAAGTACCGCGACCTCCGCCTGGGGTCACCAAGTAAGGAGTCAGGGAATTGAGCTAAGGTGCGAAGCTGAGTTTCATAACGCATCCCTGAGACATTAATGGCCAGTCTTTCACTCAGTGCCCATCCATTCCTCCACAGAGACCCAGAACGCCGGCTCTCTTTCTTCTTCTCTGTTTTGTTCCCTTTGATCTCCTTCTCTCCCTTCTCCTCACTGTTGAGCTGGTTCTTCAGCTGTTTATCGTTCTCTCCATCGCTCTCTTTCCTTCCGCCTCCTCTTTCGTCTTCATGTGGGTCACTGCTGTCCATGCCAAGCCAGGGAATGCAACAAACCACTTTCCCGAGAATTTGTAGGACTTAAAAGCAAACCGTGTCTGAAAGCAGAGTGATAGTTCCATCAGTGGGTTTGGTTTTCAGTTGATAGGCATTAAGCAAATGGCTGAAAAGGAAATACTGTACTGTGAACACACACATTCGCCCAAAAAGCAGGTGAAACCTCTTTGAAATGTATGATTAAAAGGGGAACGACAAGAAATGCTAGTACCCAGTTAGAAAAGGAAAACATTTACTCACTATGTGTAAAACAGCTGCTGACAGAGACTAATGGCAGGATGAAAATTCACATTGTTCTCTCCCGTGGCTCATCAGGTTGTCCATCTTTCTTTCTGTCATCATGTCCGTGTGTTTCATACACAAAGTCTTTGTTTGGCTTGTCTGCTCTACCTTCAGTCCAACGACAGTCCAGCTAAACCCCTCTGACCGGGTCGTACACAAACTGTGCTTCCAGTAGTTTGCCCAGGGAACATCCACGATCGTGTCCTGTCCCTCTCTGCCTCACGTTGTCTGTCTTGAAATTTTTTGGGAATGCTGTCCCACTGAAATTTAATCTCTGCTTGAGCTCTCCAACCCCTCCCTGTCCTTTCCCTCCATTTTAGCTATGGGGCAAGGCAACCTTCAACCTCACTATCAAATGTCACCTCTGCCTGGCACTGCATGGTGTTGGCCTCTCTAACAAGCGAGGTACTCTGACTGACAGAGGTCCCACTGTTCATTAACTCAGGAGTGTTTACATTTTTTTGATTTATCTATATAAATGTGTGTCATTTAAAAATAACAAAAATGTTGGAGCATTGGGAATAGTCATAAAATAAATAAATAAAACATACCCTCTATACAAATATAATATTTAATGTTAGATACCTATGATACCTATGTTTGATTGCTAATTTTCCAAGACAACTTTACTGTATATGGATCACTTCACATTGTTTTGCATTCATGTGGGGGATTTTTTACTGGCATTACATTGGTGTATGTTGGTTGTTAATTTTGCAAAAGCCACTTTTCTTGCTCTTTTTCAATTTCTCAAAGTTATAATTTATAATGTTATCTAAATCTAAAATAAGACTGCATGCGTGTGTTGAAAGTTATACGGCTGTGACATAATCATTCAAAATAATTTGAGGTTACACTGTTGTATCTGACCGTATCATATTACTCTGACATGTGTGTGTGTGCATATATATTTATATACCTTCCTGACAAGCTGCTACTAATCTCACCACTGTCATTTTCCTTGACAAAGTGCTACTGCAATGTTAGTTCAAGTACAACAGTTGTGAGTAGAGTTTGTGTATTGCCTGTTATGTTTAATGCCTCTTGTATAGTTGCTATTTTATTTTTATTTTATAAAAAAAAAGTTTCTCTATGTATCTGTACTTTCTATTGCTATTATAGATAATTATATTATGCTATTTCTGTCTTCGTTCTGCTGTAACACAAGAATTTTACCATCAAGGGATAAATAAATGAATATTTTATCTCATGTTCACAGCTTATAAGACTAAATAATGCTGGAAAATATCTATCTATCTATCTATCTATCTATCTATCTATCTATCTATATATAACAGGGGTTGCAAAAACCAAAAATAATTTAAACAGCAAGATGCAAAACAGGTGTTACAGTCCTGCATTTGTATTGTAATAGATTACTTATCATTCAACCGACAACTGTAACTGTGCCCTCTTTTTAAAGCCAGGTAGCTCAGAATGCACTCCATTACCTCGCCCAGTGTGATTTGATTGACAGCTGTTTTATCCAATTCATAGAGCATTGACACTAACCTGCATACCGCTATGTAGAAAACCTGCGTCGCTTCGTCTTGCTGGCCTTTTGTCAGATAGCTTCGCAAGCAAGTTTGCCTGCAGTCACAGCTGAGTAAATTTCAAGACAAACATATTTTTTCAGTGTGACTTTGAGGTAGAGCACAACAGAGGGTCATATAGACATAAGAATTTATATTTTTTTCGCAGGCCTTCATTCTAATGGGGTTCTCAAATAAGCTAATTTCCTCACTCAAAGTTGTGGGCAGTCAAGAAAACAAAAAAAGGGCCTGAACAGACCATAGTTTCTGGCTGACAATCTAAGGGGGAATGAGGTTCTCAATGGGCCAGAGACAGATTCAGACTGAAGGTGTGAGCCACCTGTGTGCCATTCCCCACCTCCTTTAAGCCTTCACAATAAGAGTGTCATCACACCATGATTGGCTGGGAGGGAAATTCCCCAAGCTGCTTCCACTCCTCAATCAGGAGTCAGTCAGGAGTGATCTGAATCCCCTGCAATCAGTCATGAGGGAAAATCAGCACAAACAAAGAAAAAATGGCAAGTCTCAAAATTGGACCTAAAGATGTGATAAAGTGTGATGACGTTTTATGTCCCTGATTTAATTTAGCCACTTGTTAGCAACTGCTGTTTTTAAGACATGTAAGAACTTTATAATTAAATTGTGGGACATTTAAATATGTATCTTACTTTGTAGACAGAACATGTAAATATATTAAGCCTGTAGTAATCACAGACCTTATTTCAGGCATTTAACTGAAAACCAATTTAAAAAATCGCATTGACTTTGAGAAGAGGGAACAGGATGTGTAAAAATGTTAACCGATTTCTGGGTTTTAAGACTACAAACTGCACCACTCAATTGCCTTATGTGTAGTTTTGTCACAAAACAGAAATTACATCACTAGGAGTAATTTCAGGAATGTATTATTGAGTAAAGGGATTCAACTTTTTATTATTTGTAGAGCAGCAAATCATTATTTAGCAAATACAAGTTTTATTTAGCTTTGTCACATGTTGCCCCTCATTTTAAGGAGAATTAGGCCTCGAGTTCATAGAAGATTAGACCCTTGTCTGTCTGCACCATACAATCTCCTCCAAATCATCATCAGCCCTTGCCAGTCTCTGAAACCATTGCTAAATCCCAACAGGATTGCAAAAAACAATCTTCAATTGGATAAACAGCCACCATCTGAACCCTGGAGGACTTCATTTCAGGTACTGTAGATCTCGAAAATTAGTTGTAAACTTAAGTAAACAAACTGTGTGTCACCATGTACTGTAAAGGGAGGGACAATCTTACATACAACAATTGGACTAGTACTAAAAAAAACCAACCTAATTTTGTGGGATTATGTTCTGGAAAAAGTATAAATTTTTAGAAATGTTCTACCATAATACTGTGAATTGGCCACGACTTGTGATATAAAAGGAAAAAAGAACAATTATAAAAACAGGTGCAAAAAAGTCCTTGTAACAAAGGAATTAAAATGTTGGCTATTTTTCAGTAATGTCTTATATCTGAAAAGAAGTCAATGTGTTACATTGCAGACAACACTTCTCTTGAACAATATTAATGGAAATATTAATCACAATAACAAGAGCACTGGATTTCAGCTTTTTGCATGAAAAGGTTCTATTTATCTTTGTCTTCTTATCTTTTTGTTAATTTTCGAGTTTGTGATTTGAACAAGAAAAACAAATGACAAAAAAAAAGAAAATCGATCAGATGTACTGTTAGGAATCATAAGTCTACCAACACAGACACTACTGTGTATTACCACCAGAGGGAGGGGATGTTTTGGCACAATGGAGAAAAATCTGAAAGAGGCCTCTGCCGACATTTCCTCACAGCTGCCTTCTGTCACAGAAAAACAAACCACTCACTGGATTGCAACATTAAATTCCCATTTGATCACATATCATGTCTTCAAATGATGCTACTCTTGACCTTTTGTGTGAAGCAATTAGCTCAAGGATGTTTACAGAATGAGGATACAATTTATTAACAATACAAGAATTGTTTCCAGTAATTCATTCTTCTGGTTTTTGTTTGTGTAATATCAACCACAAAATGACACTAAAAAAATTGTCATATCTTCATTGTTGTGCTTCATCTTCTCGAATAAAGCACAGTGTGGCAGAGGACCAGGTGCTTCTGGATCTGTAAAATGGCTTTTAAATCTTTACCTTAATGCTGCAATGTAGCGAAATCATTACTTCTCTGACTCCCATGAGGAGGCTGCACATACTGTACCATCGCAGATTCATCACCACATAAAGCAGTGTGAAACAGACACTGGGTATCCATAAGTAGAATATAGATGACTCATCAGACCACATTACTATGTGGTCCTTACATCAGCTTATGGCTCTGTGCCTTCATCGCGGACAGAAGCATTTTTCAAAAGGCAGAGCTGAAGATAATACTGAACAAACTAAAAATAATTTTTAAAAAGACACATGAGACGTAGCAATCTTCCATGTTTTAGCAGCTTAAACTAAGTGATTTACATCAGTGTTTTTCACTGTAAGAAGGCAGAAATAAACTAAAGTGTGTAGCCTAAATATGAATTGATGCTCAACTCAAGACGTCCATCATATTCATTCAACTATGACTGTTTCTAAATAACACAATAATAATACATATAATAAATAACAAATACATCTTAATCTTTTTTTCAACCTTTTTTTTCATTTTAGAAAGATGATCCTGAGGGTAAATATTTTGGGTCAAAGTTTATTTTTATATTTAAGCTTACTTTTGTTTCCTTTTTAACATCCTCTCAGTACCCCTGCAGATTTGCAAAGGCCAATAATATATGCAACAGGTCTCCTTGGAGATCAAGCTGAATCAATCTTTATGATTGGAGTTTTGAAAATACCCATTTTTGAACCTCTGATCAAAC
>OMLP01044806.1:43346-68139 GCA_900302685.1 Spondyliosoma cantharus
CCTCTGATCAAACTTTGTCCAATTTGGATAATTTGTTAGTTTGTGAGCAGACAGATTCCAATTTCCATCTTCTTTTTTGAAAAAAAAAATGTAGTAGCTTTTGTCATTTTAATTTGGTTACGTCAAAATTACTGTGAAACATTTCATTTTCATTCTGTTCGTCTTCTGTATCAGTTAAGAAATATCACTGATCTATGATTTTAACATGGTGTCCAGTTTCATGGCTCCTCGGAGCTAAAGTTACAGTCATCTGATGTAATGTAAGGAAAACAGCACTTACAATACCTCATCATTCTCATATATCATGTCACAGTTACAGTTGACCTCAAAATGACAGATTATCATTATGTGACAAGTCTTTATTTTAGAAGCTCTACTGGCTTAATGCAGCTCATTGGCAGTCACTGGCTAAAACAGAAACGTGATAGTCCGACCTTCCTGGAAATGCTGGCATCAAAACACACCATATTCTTAAACTTCCAGTCACAAATTCAATGTGTCATCTTTCAGTTTCACGCAGGACTCTAGATTTTCATTGTGTCCTCGCTTCAAGTCGGATTATATCAATCACTGTATTGTGGTTTCCTGTTCCTGACAGGCCGCTGAACACTGTCAGTCCAGAATGTTATCATCTAAGTCAGGATGTACAGGAGCACACGTCTCATCCGTTAGAAATCTTAAACAAACTGACACACTGTTGATGTCACTTTTTTCATTTATTTTAAGTTCATTTCAATGATTTTAAGCAATTTTAATGTCTGAAAAAGCATCTCATGACTGTTAACCAGTTGCTCATTCAAGCTGCTATGGAGATTGGTTCACATTAGGTCGCATTGACATTCATACATTTTAAGTCTCAATAGTAGAAATATGTTCAATTATGACACTTTATTGATATGTTTCTATTTTTTCTTCAAAATATAAAAAGATAGATCATGAACATTCCATTGAAATATACTTTATACAGTTCTTAATGAGTTTGTTCTTTGTGTTCCAACATTTCAAAAAAATAAAATCCGGCATAAGTCACAACCAGATACGCCAGTGACCACCTCCTCCCCCCATTCACTCTCCTACTAAGACCGTAGTACAATGGACTAGTACCTAAGTCTGTTTTAGACAATTTGATGGCATGTAAAATGAACATACATCTTTTATCTTTGGAATGTTTACATGAATGCATGGTGCTAGTCTGTAATATTAGACGCATATATATGACTTTTGTGGTGTTTGTCACATAATTTCTGATTAAAATAAGATATTAAAATATTAGAAAATCTATTCAGTATGATAGTGCTTCCTCTAAAACAACTCTGGTCTTATCGCTTTGTAAAACAAAATATTTTTAGATTAGTGTGATTAGTGATTGCTAAGTCACTCTATGGAGAGCCATAAAGCCACTACACATGTGTTTGCAATCATCTGAACTGATGACAGAACATCTGCGTCCCAGGGAGCATACAGTAAGTGTCGATCAGTGGCATTCGTGGTGCAGATTGCATACAATGTCCTCAATTAAAAAAACATATTCAACATAAACAGGCACATAAAGAAAGTAAATATAATATCATATTGTAGATGTGTCATCCAAGTACCACATAACATCTTCCAAACACCTGGAGAGGACATGTAGACATGTTATATTGTTACAACACAAAGTAGCCGTTGGTTTAACAGTGGCATCTACTTACCATGTAAACCATCTTTGTCATTTTGGTTATGTGAGTGTTAAACAGGAAATCTTTAACATGTCATAACAGATTGCAAACTTGAGAAAAATAAAACAGACTTAGCACTCTCAACATTGTAACTCATTCTGTTCAACACGACTAAATCAAATGGCAGTATTATGCAATAGAAAAGGAAAGACATCTTTTTTTTCAGCCTGGTTTTGGCAGAGCAGTCACAATCTAGAGAATGAAGAAATGGTAAACTCGACATTGAAAAATAAGAAAATAAAAGAGAAGTGACGGTACTTGGCCATGAAAACACAAACAGCTGGGTGAAGCACAAAGTTTTTGCAAGTGTGCACACCATTGCTCAAGGTTAACCTCTGAAATATTCATAAACATTTTTGTGACCATCGAAGCCATATTTGCTTAATGCCTTTCCAAAACGGGAACTGAAATTGGGAGTTTTAAAAAGATACGGGACCAAAACAAAATCTCATGGACCATTTTTGCAAATAGACAGAAGTTCATGAACCTGTAAAACCTTGAATAGCGTATGTAGTCTCCATCACACGATTGAGCCTCTTTTTCTGGTGGACCTCCAACTGCAATGTACTAGGAATGGACAGAAGACCATTCAGCTGCCTGAGCTGAGCCCTGAACCAGCAGGGCCGGAAACTCAATTTGAACACCAAACTAAGGTCGAGGTGCTTGGACAGCACTCAACAATGAGATGCTTTTTTTTTGTAACATCAATCTCCCTTGGTGGACACTGGTATCTCTGATTCCCTCTTTCTCGCAACACTTAAAGTACTTCACTGACATCATTTTGGAAGCTCTGGGTCTCTTTGATTGGTGCTCATGACTGCGTTGTGCGCTGTAATGAGCTGCCAACTAGCCAGCTGGATGACATGTAACTCCATGGGTAATGACGGATGCAAAGACCTGACCATCTAAAAAAACGAAGATGAGCTACCTCTACACACTCATGCTGACACTGCGAGTGTGAGTAGTTTTCAGTTGCCTCTCGGAGGAAGACGTTTCTGCTCTACGACACGGCACAGTGTTCATAGTTATCAAGACTGGATTCATGACAAACGATGACAGGAGGCTAAGGGGATATGTCAAGACTCTGCTCCCCCTCGAGAGATTATCAAGTCATAATGCATGCGTTTTTTACACATCACTGTGAGGTGTTTACATTATTGTTGTCTATATACTAGAATTTATTATGTTAGAAAGAAAATAGCAAAACACCAACATCCACACACACCATCGACACACCTGAGTCCTTTAAACCACACACAAACTTTGGAATGGCAGTTGGTTCCATGCAAACCTGAAATCTCTCTTGATTGTTCGCCAATATAGTATATTTCATAGTCTGTTATTGGTCTTTATTGGATAACCTGGTACTGGTTACTTGTACTCCCATTTTTGTACTTAGGATTAGTGGAACAGAACTGCCTATCCCAGCAAAATCCTGCCATGGGATATCCAAGGCCTTCACAAATCTCTTTAACACTGAGGCGTTGAAGATACTCTCGAGGTTCTCCGTTTGCCCTGCTACAATCATGTGACAACTCTTGTATTATTGCCAAAGAAAAAAAGCAAACTATGAGTACTAATCAAGCAGTCAAAGTTGTGGTATGGAGAGCCGTTGTTTTAGAACTGCTGCTGCTGTCGCTGCTGCTGCTACGGTAGTTGTGCAAATGATTCAAGGAGGAAAACATAGACTTTTAACGACAAACATCCTTTGCGCAAATGCTATAGCTTGGCAAAGTCTTTGACGATTGCTGTTGATTGGATGGTTGGAAAATATACTGCTCGATGCATAACAAAGTAAAACTATGGCAGGGGTCGGAAAACACTGGAATGAGGAATGTAGGGCAGTAGTAGCAGAGAGATTTCATCAAACAAAACATAGTTCAGGGTGTACTTTGCAAACATACATGTTTCAATATTCACATTTTTTTTACTTTTCAAAACAAAATATAGCTCTTCTCTTTCATTATAATCTTTTTTAAAACATTAATTGCATATAACATTTTTTTAATTCATTTTATATATACTTTTTTTGTATCTCTAGCACCCTTGTCTTCAACTAAGGGCTTGCAGAAAAGACAGTCATGCAAAGTAGTCATGCTGGTAAACAAAGTTACAAAAATGCATTATCTTTTTTTTTTCTCATTTGTTTATCTCAGCGTCCATCCTTTGTCATCCCCGCATCTTTATAGGCAAGAGTCTGTCATTGCTCATTGTCTTTCAGAAGAACATTTTCTCTTTGCTTGTGGGGAAAACGACTTCACCCACTCGCCATGACAAAATATTCACATCCCATCTTTCCCCCAGGACTTTGACTCCATTTCATGATGCCAAATTTTCTTTTAACGTTTGCATCTGATTTTTTTTTTTTTTTCTTTCTTTCATTCTGGACCTTTCCCGCACAGAAACTTCCTCCTAAGCCATGGATAGTTGATTTGTTTATCAAAATATAGATTTGTTCTCTTTGTACACTTCCACATTTGCTCCACTCTTAGTCCATTCTTCTCATTTTCCCCTTTGCCAAAGGCTCTGTTGGTGGGCCATCCTTATCTCGACGTCGACTTGCCTGTGAAGCAGTCGTTGGCAGCAAGAGGGACAAGAGAGAGATGGGGCAGTAGTCATCTGGAAATTCTTGTGCCTAAGTGGCAGTGTCGGCCTTTGTGTTACGGGGAACGTTTATCTGATTGGTCCCTTTCAAAATGGATAGGTGTTCATGTGATGTAAAAAGTGTTCTAGTGGTAGGAATGTTCTTTTCATAGTAATTAGGCCAATATCTTTCGATATTGAAGAAAGACAATTGTCTCTAGGACTTAAGTTTTGTCTCCTTTTGGCAGTCTTTTGCTCCTCATGACCGAGCTCTGTGTCAGTCAGACATGGGGAAAATACTTAATATTAAATATTTAAATGTGCATATAGTGATGGGATGCTAGTGGCAGTTAAAGAACATAGTTCTTTTAGATGAATGACTTTGTACCAAACAGATGCAATGGCCAGTGTGAGGTTGAGTACAAACCTCATCCTAAAAGTTCTCTTAATCTACTGTACATTACAGAAGGTCAATTAGCAAGTGCATGCTACAGGACCTTTGGTATCCCACATGGATTTCTGGGCAAGCCCATGGCAGTACATGAGAGATAAAGAGAAGTCTTTTTCCACCATTTTCTAATGGTGAATGTTTCAGGTGACTCTAAAAGAAACAGTAAGTGCTATACACAACCAGTTTGAGCTGATGCTACATGTGCTTCATTTGTTCAATCATAGTCAGTGCTGTTTTTGTTTTCTCAGTACTTGTTATGAGGGCAGTGTTTCAGTCTGATAGAAGTGAATGGAAGACATAGGTTCAGTGGTGAATATGCTATACAAGTGCTAAACTTGAATGAGGGATTATAGTATGGGTGTTGTTAAATACTCTGCATTTGCGATCGATTTCATATGCACTTTATATAGTGCATCTTTTTTGGGGGGCAGTGTTTTAATGAGCAAGACCAATCCTTTGTCTCTCATGTACAGTAATCTCTATTTTTTTCTTCACTTTAAAGGAACCCAAGAGGAAAATGACATCTAAAGATCCTTTGAATGCATAAATTCCTCTCTCTTCGAACTGTTGATGGATTAAGTGATGTTATTTCCCAGCCAACAAATGCTACAATATGTTAGCAGAGATGCTACATTGTTCATTCAGTCCTTTGTGAAGACAAGTGTTCTTTTTTTTTTTTTTCCCGGAAACTTGTGAAGTTGCTCAGTTGTTCAGCACTGTAGATGGTACTGAGTTGGTCATCGTACAAGATGGCGAGTTTAATGCTGTCAAAGATATGTCATCTGGAATGTGTAATCAGGAGTCCTTTTCGCTCCCAAAGTGTGTCAGTGCAATGCTCAGTCAGTTTGCCGAAAAAAAGGAAAAAAATTGTCAGTCAGACAGTTGTCGAAAAATGTGGTCGGAGTTCCGAGAGGCTGCTTTGGTAACAATGTGAGGCGCAGACCATAAGATGTTTTAATTCATGATTAACCTCTGGTCTCTCTCTTGTCACCCCAAAGATCTCCTTTAAACTGTCCATCCGTGTCACACCTGTCGCTTACGTGGCTCCCGCTGCAAATTTGTGTTTACCGCTTACAGACTCCTCATTAGAGAGAAGGCGAATGCTAGAAACTTAACACTGTGAAGACAAGAACAGAAAGCCATTAATGTTAAGTTCACAGAGAATCAACATACAGTATTTTGTAAGAAATTGTGTTTAGTGAAATTGAAACTTGTAACATTACAATTGTTTCTAGATTGGTTTATAAAAGTAGTGCTCAACTAATACAAACCAATCATGATTATCATAAATTAATGATTTCTCTTGTTCTCATATTTGGAGTTTGACAATTACATTTCCAAAACACGGATCCACGGTGTTACTAACATTATATAATAGGGAAGTAATCAGGGATTACCATTACCTGTAAACTTCTGGGTAACTGTACATGTCAGAATAAAGTGCACACATTTAAACTGTAATGACAAAGCTAGTACAGCTACAGAAACAGTCTATCTCCAACATACAGACAGAGAGCTGGCACATAAGTTAGTCTTGAACAACACAATCAAGAAATGGTGACAATAAAACTGGTGGCTGACAATACTGGAGAAACAAACAACAGACTGAATGAAACAAACCACCAGCCAACTGACCAGCACCAAGCTCTGCACTCTGCCAAATCTCAACAAGCATGGCCACCATCTCTACAGGAGTGAATTATGTACAGAGCATTTCAAAGAGAACAATATTTGGTGATAGGGAGATGATGACCAGTTATTCGCTAAAGTGTAATGTGTATGTGTATGTGTCAGTGTCTGTGTGTGTGTATGTGCAAACAATTTCTTTGGAATGATATGTACACTTCGTGAAAAAACACATTTCTGACAGATGGACACATACAAACATACTCAGTGCTGTTCATGGCAGCTTCCACATTTACAAGAGGGATTCTTGTACTCGTGTAATTAATACATTTGTCCCGTACCATCTCAGGAGGCTTAACCCCGAACTTAAGCAATGCGTCATGAAAACACAGGCGAGAATTCAAGGACATGTTTGTCCACAACAGTAGGTTGAATATTTTTTAATTCTTTGCCTACAGTTATGACAAACGCTTCCTGTGTCACTTGTGCCGGCATCATGTATTATTTACTGGAAGGTTAAACACTTCTGTTGTGGTCTCACCAGCAAACATCAACCCAGTACAAACATTATCCTTTACTGCAGCCGCATTAGCTCTTCCCGTCTGCTCTTCTTTCCCCTCTTCCTCTGCCATTCTCCACATTATAGCTGCAGTTTTCTCCAGAGAAAAGCTGTTATCAAGACACAGTTCATATGTTCGAAAGACCAGTTGTATGTTAAACGTTAGGAATTCAGTTAAATGATAGAAAAGGGCTCTTATGCAAAATAATTATCAGGAAGAATCGGCACCTATTAATCTAACCCATCAAGCAGAGACTTTGTTATTGTATTAAAATAGTCCACACATAAAGAATTTTATGGAATTTTAGTGCCAGATTTATAAATTCCTGTATATGCCCTCTTCTGTGTTACACTAAGGTGTTCACAAAATCCTGCATATCTACACAAGTCTAGAAGACACGATCTGTTGTTTGATACTAACGTGGCGCTGTTTGTTTGGACATACACCAGACTTTTTCTGTCTTTCTGTCTGTCTTGTTCTGGCAGCATTAACATCCTGAAACAGTGCCAAAGCAGCCTTCCTGTTGTTGCAACATTATTTTGGCCGCTGGAATTGAAACCAACTGCTTAGTGATTGATGATACTACAAGAGAAGTCAAAGTTGATCAGTCTTATTCCAACATTACCAGACGATATAGTGTCTAAAAGTGTTATTTAAGGTACTTTGAGGCTTGTGGTGTCCTTGAAATTGTCCTTTTACATTACTGTTCTGTTTATTTGCTCAATCACACTCAGTTCAGTTCCATAAATTTAGATTAACATAAAGTTATTCTAACAGCACTTGTGAAAAAAAATGAGTATATACTGTAAATGCCAATTTTAGTGTGGATGGTGGCAAGACATCTGGGTCCAGCTTCTTAGTGAACCTTTGATCATTTTGCTACAAGAGGACTGACAGCTGTTTTACCTGAGTGTACTCAACATTACATTATTTTTTGCTCAAGTCCATGATAATTATATGGCACTGATTACATGGACATTACAAGCTAGGGTAAATATCTTCTTAATCACACAACAACATATTATGAGCCATATTAAGGCACACATAGGTTTGACTGGTGTCAGTCTTCTCATTGCGCAATTAAAATGTGATCAAGCAACACCCTCGCCTCCCCTTCCTCTCACACATTAAAAGGATGTACTCACAGAACAACAGTATTTAGTATTGATCTAAATATAATACTGTAGTCTCTGCAAGTCTTTTTTTCCCCTCAAAGGAACATGTACCATACCACATGTGCCATTCAGGATACATTAGCAACAACCATTGAAATATTTACATGTAATGTACATTTATATTTAATCTATGTCCAGTAGAATACAGTGCATTTACCCCACGTAGGACCAAAGCAAAAAACGCAGAACCAAGAATGCACTTTTTGTCATTACAGCTGAATTAATAATTTATGCCTTAAAAATAACCAGGTCATGCGCAAATGGTACAGAAAAATAACAAATATACACACATAAATGTACATATAGTGTGAAAGCCAGGTTCTGCCACTAAGTGGTGCACCTAGGTTAGCTTGGCGCTGCATTGATTAATTTGCAGTATGCAACCATACACCTTTCTGATGACAAACATATTAAACCATTCAACTCTGTGAGAATCATTTGCAATGAGAGCCTCTGCCCCACACTCACAAAGTATACATAGATATATCAATTTCATATGACTTTAATGTATTCACATGTGTAGATACAGATATGTACATTTTCAATAATAATCACTGACTTATTAAGCATTTCTTCGAAGGTTTAGCTAGTTAAATCTAGCTAGTTTGCATGAACTCCTAAATTGACATCAGAGCCTACAGGGGCCTCATAGAGGCACTTACAACATCTGCCTGTTCTGTTTACTCAAACGATGTTTACATCAGAGTGTCCTAGGTGATTTTTGCATTGGCCACAACTATGTTACGTGATTCTTCAAACTCAAGAGAACCACAGTTATGACATTCTTCAGATCAATCTTTTCGAAATAGTAGAAAAGCAAATATAAACACACTACTTCTAAAATCATAAATGTCGAAATCTAAGTGGTGATGTGTGAGATTATGTTATTCCTCTCACCCATCAGTCAGTTGTAGCATTAAATAAAAACCTCCCATTGCAGAGATATGGGATGAATGGACATTCTCCTCAACTGTAACATAAAAATGTACATTCCAAAAAAGTGGCATACCAGTATAATTCAAAGTATCTGCAAACATCCACATTGTGGAGTAATTTTAAGATTATATGGTATGCATGTGCGCTTTAAAAGTTTAATGAGGTTTTGTGCGCTGATGTGGAGTAAGATTAGCTTTGAGGATTGAAACAAGGCCAGTCTGAGTGTGTCGTTGTACACGTTATCATAAATTGTTCTGCAAGTTAAATCCATTTAAAAACATACTATCCCAGAGTTAACCTACCTTCCCTAAGTTCAAGTTGACATTATACATTAAAGAGCTGCTGTCAAAATGCTTGGATTCACTGGAGAAACAAAGGTCTGCATGCTGTTTCAAATATTTTCAGACAACATTAAATAATTGTATTTTTTTCTTTTTTTGACATCATCATAATGGTGAAATGTAACAATTTTGAGTATAAGCACGACTATTAGTATCTTCAGTCTGAAAATATGTGCGATGGCTGTCAAAAACCCGTATCAGATGAAGCCAGGCAAGCGTTACATCTTGCAGTGACAAAAAGGTAGGATCTATTCTAAATTAGATTTTTACAAACCCAGGTCAACATCGGATTAAAATAATTGTTGAAGTGATGTCTAACTAACTTTCATCTTCAATCATTATACTGCATATCTAAGGTCTCAACATTTAGGGATCTGGAAGCACATTGATTTTTTTAGACAAAATGGCAGTCAGGACCATGGATATTGACAGTAACAATATCAGGACCTGACATTTTTTAACAAGTATGCAAATATTCTTCCTTTACACCTGCAAAAATTGTTGGTTCTAAAGCACTTACAGTTTATCCTCGTGATTTCAGTCTTACTACAGTTCTTTTTGTTAATGAACTCAAGTACAGTTAAATAGAACATTTGTTTTTTTCTTGATAAACGTTAGCTCAGACAATCAGTGGTACAGAAAAGTCATTCCTTACAATGAAATACACATTACCAGTACAAGTCAAGATAATGTAAGACTGTTACAAAACTGAAACAATTAAAAATGGAAGCCACAACGTCAAAAAATCTGAACGACCAGTAAGGCCACACTGACTTGAAATGAAACAACACAAATGGCTCATGTCATCATAATACTTTTCTACTCTTCTGGAACAGCAAGGCTAAATTAGACATACAAATTAAACTGCCTACAGAGACTGTGCATTTTAAGATAAAAAATAGATCTGCATATTTACATATGTATGTGCACAGCATGTTTTCCAGCATTAAAATAATATTGCATGTTTATTGCATATATGAATGTGTTATTCATAATTATTTTTGCTCAACCAATAACATTCTATTTTTTTAAGACAATCTGAGCAAGAAATTGTCTACCAAGAGATTGCTTATATTAAAGTATTGAGGGAAACTGTATATTGTAACCACTGTCACATTTTTTAAGATTAACCAACAGATTGCATTTTGTCATTTGGATATTTTTTTAAAAACTGTTTTTGACTAACATTTAAACCAAAAATAATTAAAATAAAATAAAAAATGAAGAATATATATGTAAACAAAAATTAAAAGGGAAGAAGAAGCAAAATAAATGTTTAGAAAGGTTTATCATTGTTTGTTTGACTGGGTGGTCTCACTGGGTGGTTCAATCAATTCATTTGTTGTAATATATTCTGTGTTGTACACCAGAGTGCAAGCTTTTAAGGTTAGTGAATTTACACTGACTGTTAGTAAAGTGCATTTGTTTTAACAGTGTAATCAATTATGTAGTCATTCATATCTGACTTTGCAGGCTTTCTTTGTACTTAGTTTATTGTTATTTTTAAGTAACATTCTAGATATATTTTGTTTAGATTTATTTGAAAAATTGCAGGTCTACAAGTATATATTTAATTTATGTAACTGTCCAGAGAAGCATTTTTTCAAAGTTCGACTAAGTCGTTTACGATTGGCAAATAAAAATTAACTGAAAATGTGAAAGCTGAATTGTGCTCCTTTCCAAAGGCTGTTTGGGAAACAAAACACAGTCAGCATGTTGCTAGCCAGACAGCTCTACTTGTGAGTTATTATCAATTTGACATAGTTTCAAATGCTATATACACGCTACTTGTGGTAGACAAAGTCTATGTGCCAGAGTGACGCTCCAACATTATATGACATGAGGTCATTCAGTGTTGCTTACAGCGAGCATTGCTATGAGCAAGCTAGCTTGTCTGAAAACTATTGCACTTAAATATGTTTGGATATTGTAAAAAAACTAAAAACTTCAGCTTTCTGTTTATCAACAAACTGATAACACTCTAAATGCTCAAGTTCCTTAGCATTATATAACATTTTGTCTGACCGACAACCATTGGTGTGATCTATTAGCTAATGCCAGCAGTAAGTTACAAGCATATGCTAGTTTAACTACCTTTATCGATCACACGATTCTTGTCTTGGACACTGCAATGGCCCCTCCATGAAGTGGTCTCTAATTCACTCCAACTAACCTCACCCTGCCCATTATGATTGTTATAATTGCATATGGATAAGTATATATTAATGTATTAGACAACATGCTTGTAACTGTCGAAGGAAAAGTGACTGAATTGACCTTTACACCTGTACACTGTAAGATAACAATTTTATACATGCAGCCCTAACAGCGCTGTAATAAAACAAACTTCAGTTTTTCGTCGTGTTAGGCTGCACAATTTGAGATAGCTCTTATGGTACAATACTTAGCTAATTTATTTTTTTTGTTCTACTTCACATGTGACATCGCTTAGCTTTGCTGTGTTAAGTATCAACATAAACTGTCAGACGATGTCACAATGGTATGATACAAAATTAAGTGTCAACACTGAGACTTAAAGAAGCCAAGTCTGTTTTTCTTCAGAGAGAATTAACAAAATGATGTCTACACTGTACATACATCAATATTCACAAACGACAGAAAGTAGAAACCTATTCAACATCAATATAATCTATAAATGTATTTTTGTCTTTGGCTAAATGAACTGAAGTATCTGGTTTCATGGTCATTTCTCTGGACAGTGTTGTGAGCTCCGTTTTGTTTGGTCCAGAACATTTAAAAATGGATGTCCATCTACACACTTAATTCTAAGTTTTAAAATGTAACTGTGCACATGTTTTCATTATACTTTTTTAAAACCTCTCACATTATTTTATTTACTAACCAATCCAAATATTTAATTTTTACACTTCTAATGATTTAAATGAACTTTGTATCTTTAAAGCTAGAGCTAGTAGCTTTAAAGCTAGTTTACTTGATCCCCATCAGCTAACCTGACGCATGCATCATAAACAATTAGATTCAAAAGACAAGAGGGCATTCGTTCCACATTCAAGTTCATTTTATGTTATTGCTATTGTTTTTGCTCAGTGTACGATCCAAATGGAGGCTTCAGTGTGATTAGTCGACAGCTAATCCACTACATCTCTTATTATCCAATCATGAACATCCGTTCCTCTACAAAATGGAGGGGATGGGGGAACGACAGCGGCGCAGTGGTCCCGGGGCTTCATAGGTTTCAAAGGGTGGGCTAGTGATAGGAGCGAGCCGCAGTGATGACCCGGCCATTCCCGATATGTTATTGAGGCTGCGAGATTTCTCATAGCCAGTTGCTTTAAGAATATAATTTGAATCATCAATCGATTATATTAATGTGTTATTGTTTTGATATTATATGCAAATAAAAGAAAAGAAAATCATAGTTGAAGTGTTTTGGCATGTTATGACATTTTTTACACAGAATTGAAACACGAAACATGAGGTTTAAGATGTTCAGAAGAAATCGAAATGAAAAGAGAAAAAAATGAAGGATAAGCAGATTGAAAAAGTTACCAAATCATAGGACATATAAAGGACAGACGGAGACAGACACAGACAAGACAGACAGGACAAAACAAGAAAATGCGAGTTATGATATGTATTTTTTTATATATAAAACAGAAAAATAAACGATTCTTAGATATTCAGAAATGTAACACCTGTCGTAAGCCCGTTGAATAAAGCACTCAACATTTTATCATGTGAAGTTTAATGTGCAATGTTCAGGTGCTTCAGACAAGTGTTTGGCCAAAACTATACAGTTTTACACAAATACACAGTAGAAGATACTCAGTTATCACTGATACAGTGTAGGAGTTGACCCATTGAAGTTTTAGGGTGAAAAAGTTTAAAAATATACCACTAATAAAGTGATGTATGCATCACATTATGCTCATAAAAAGTCAACATAATATTTACTTTTGGTTCCTGTAAACTTCAAATGGTCAATACAAAAAGTCCTCCCTGCAACATTTAAAACCACTTCCTATCCCCCGGTAATCGCATCCTGTAACGGATATCAGTTCACATTTTGTCTACAGTGGGAAAGAATATATGGCAAAAAAAAGCAAGATATATTGACAAAGTCCACAAGAGACTTTGAAGTATATAATGCAGGGTGCTTGCACCACTGAAGGTATGCTTCATAAAAAAATCTACCTGTGAAGTAACAAACTGGCCTTTGTGTCCTTTCCCACTGTATCATTGGTGTGTAACAAAGCATGCAGACATTGAATTCCCCCTGTAGGAAGCAGCCACAGAGAAGGTAGTGCTGTGCTGACTGAGTGTTATTGCATCAAGTGAAGTGAAACACCATTGGTAGGTAGCAGTTGATCTGACCTAACAATGGCTGACCCATAGTGGGTGGAGTTTAACACTTTTGTGGCGATGTTTTACATTAGCTGAAATGTTATAGTTAAGGTAACACAACAAAACTACTGCTAACAGAGTTTGAAGTGACCAAGGTACAATTGTATGTTTTTGTGAAACTCCAACCATCACGAGGCCACAGTCGGACAACAAAGAACACCCATTGGTACAGTATGACGCCCTTTGTGCCTTCCTGCTAAGATGGAAAAATACGGAATAACTCCACCACTCTGTCGTATGCATCAATTGAGTCAACCATAAATAAAAGTCCTTTTTTTGTTCTGACTCGCTCAGGGGCATTAGTTGGATGGCAATAAAATATTGATGATGCTTTCTGAGGCAACATCTCACACAAAGATTTCAGGGTAGCTGTCTGGCAAATCTGTTGTGCTTCTTCATTCTCAAGTTCAGTTTCAAAAGTATTTTGCTCAAATGGAACCAATCAAGACACATGTTTAGGCTGTATCAAATGGCAGCCATATTAGTAATATGTCTGCAACAATGCTTTCTACTAAAGGCAGACAAAAAATTGTTATAAAGCGAGAAGTGGCTATCGTTACTCTTAGTCTATCATTATCAGATAAACTCTTCATCTGACTAAACTGAATAGCTACTTTAAATTATAATCCTAACATTTGCATGAAATCAGACCCTGTTTTTGACACTTAGTGTATATATATTCAGTGGTTACCTCTCTATATAGTGTTCAGATTTGAAGTTTGCATTATACAGGTTCACAAGGGCAATGTTGGGGAGCCCATATATGAATTTATAATAAAAGCTTTTGATTCTGCTGGTAAATTTCACCGGATCTATTCCTGGTGAAAAAATCAGCATGCAGCATGCAAACACACCCTTCACATGATTAAAAGACCAAGAATGTTTCATACACATTATGATCTTCAAACAGAATAAACCACTAAAAGTATTACTGGTCATGTCTGAAATAATAGGATTTTAAACACTTGTCAAGTGTGATACAAGTTAAAATGGGAGGAGTTTTTATTTTTTATTTAATGAAGGTGAAACAGATGACAAATACCGTAAATAGAGTAGTTATGTAGTTCTGATGATTTTATGCAAGTTGTCGGTTTTCTGTCTGTTTTGAAACCAGAAGCTGAACGGCACATTAGTTTGGTTTGCTGCTGCGTAAAAGTATTGCGTGGTAAAATTCAAGACGAGGAACCGTTTCACAAATTAAAATAAAACATGCTTATAATGTTAATCATGTCTCAGCCACTGCAGTCTGTCACGGTCTGCTAGCTGCCTCACTGCTAAGTACTGTATTTACAACATCAACAGGGGTTTGGAGCTCTGGGATTGTCTGTCAGGGGAAATGATGAGTCTGGCTGTCATTGTACTTGTGATGACATAATTCCTTCCCAAAGTCACACTTAATTTGCACTGTGGAGGGAATACGTACCTACCTACAGTCAGACTTTAGTTACACTTGCACTGCATTGGCGGCCTGGGGATGGGATGGAGAATGAGTGTTAATCACAAAATGAGGAGGATGTGGAGAGGGAACAGAGAGAGGAAGAACTGCAAATATTCTGACCAGGAAATAATCATCTAAAACTGAGTAGACTGAAGTGAAATAATAGGCTTAATTGCTCCTTTATTTATGTAGGTAGTCAGGCAGAGAACTACTTGACTGCCACTATTACCTAATGCACATATGTCCCACAATTTCATGCCCGCTTGCTGTGAATACACAGAATTTGCTGACTGTTCAGATGCTATTCTGGGCATGGCCACATACTGTATCATTCTTACATGGGATCAATTGCCTGTTAAAGATGGTATCATCTCCTGTTACCCTTAATTACACGTATGGATCCCTTTATGACCATTACTGAAGCCACAGTGTGTCCATACAGGACACACTGTACCTCGGATGTCTTTTGGGGAAACTAGATGACATGAAACTGTATCCTACATCCTCTTGTTAGCTGTATGTAGGTTACATAGATCCATATGAGTCATCTCTTATCATTAAGCTTAAATCCATTTAATATTGTATACATACGTCTCATACATATGCATAAATATGTATCATGTGTATACACACACAGTCTGTGTGTTATTTCTTTTATGAGGTAAAAATCTGCCTCATATAGAAAGAATATTTGCAGAGTTGTGATGAGGGAACAGAGTATGACACAAAGTGGTATTATCACACACATTAGAACATGTATGACAATGTAGGACAGGACTGTTTATGACTACAAGAGAACAATGACACTGACAAGTGTTGCCGCATAAACACAATTTCACAAATGACTTGTAGGTGTCTATTTAGAATTGTGATATTTTATCTGATTGTAGCCTGTGGTACTGAGAAATTGGGCGCTAAAATAAATTTGCTCGAGAACAGGCAGGAACAACAAGGACATGAATATTATTTTTAAAAAACGAAGATAACTTAAGAGCAATCTAATGTAATTATTCTGATAATTATGATTAGTAAATGATAGGGTAAATAAGGGTGGGATGAAATGTGGATGAGGAGCGAATACACCCTTCTAAATAAAACATCTTGTTCGTTAGTAGATTTATGTCTACTGTTTACACCTCAAACATTTGTTATATTGCAATAATGAATTTCTTTCCATTTACATATAGTTAGAATGGTTTAACAAACAATAAATTCCCCATTTTTGGATCACAAATACAATAAAAATACTCACATTATGGGTCTTGTCAGTTTTGCTAATAATTCATTAGCTTTTTTTCCAAGTAAGTCCTTGAGAATGTTCTGAACCAGTGAGATTTGTGCCATTTTTCATCGAATTTCACTGTTTTGTTCCCAATTTCTAAAAAATCATTCCAATTAACAGAAGACAGATTGTAGGTGATGGTACAACTCAAAGGGAAAACACAGGAAGAACATAGGGGAAGTCAAAACATCAAACTACAAAACACAGTTGTACAAAACTCAAGGACACTGAAAAAAAACAAAAAACATAATCACAGACAACAGCAACGTATGTGAATTCAAAGCAAATCTAACTTAATACTATTCACATTGAAAAGGTAAAGCATACACACTACAACACATGAACACAAATGAACAAAATCACAACAGAATACTCCACAAAAATACTAAAGATGAACACCCCATGTTACAAACACAGGAAATAAATAAGCACAACCCAAGAAATTAAAGAAAGAAACAACAACTACATGTACAGTGAGAACTGAAAGGAGAGAGACAGAGAGAGAGTGAGACCAAGTGAGACCCTTGAAGGTCTCGAGGAGTGATTGGGAGTGGGCAATCACAGGGGTGATTGACCGTTTGACCTTGGTGAGACATGCAAATTGCAGGAATCGCAGGAAGTTAAATGGCCAACAATCAAAGAGAAGAAAACTGAAAAGCTAATAAAAAATAAGTTGGCAAAGACATCTTATGCGTATATCTATGAAATAAATCACAACTGAAGCACACAAGAATGAGTTTTAGACAGCATGAGAATCCCTCTTTAAAAACAAGACAGAGAACAGGGACATCAGCGTTTGATAATTTTCTTGTACGGTTTGTCTTCACCTAAATCATGATCTTTTGAAGCTGATTGCTTTCTATTTATTTATATATACACTAGGCCAGAGATGGTCTACACACTGGACAGGTCATATGTCTTTCACAGGGCTATAAACGCAGGGGCCTTATTACAGAAACGTCCTTAGCCTAAAATCCTGTTTTATCTCAGTTTTAGGATGATTCCTGCCTGGATTTATCAACACAAAACTAAAAAACTAAAAAAATCTTAGGATAGGAATTGAATTATCCTGGGTTAGGATAGCATAGGCCCAGTTCTAAATTCAAAATAACTGCTAAAATGGCCGCATGACGGTTGTCAAGTCAGTATGATATTGAAGATAAAGACGGGGAACAATATAAAAGAAATCAGCCATGATTCCTATCCTATCTCAGACCTCGTATCATAACTTCTTAGCTGTCTTACTTATCTTTTCACTGGTTAGCTAGCTTGCCATAATGGGCAATAAAATATGGGTGTTAATCTTAGATGATTCGGAGGCATATATACCTATTAATATATGGTCTGGGAAATTTAAAGCTAACAGGTTGTCACCGGTGTTCATCAGGCTCTTCCGATAGGCCAACAGGGATGCAAACTTCTCCAACAATAATGGTTTATGTAGCCTTTCAATTATATTATTTCAGTATTTTTATATGAGCTTGATTTAGCTCGATTTGTCAAAGTTAGGGCAGTTAGGACCTGTTTCTGTAATGAGGCCACAGGTTCCAGAGCTGGAAAGATACAGATCAAATCTCTCTTGGATTTACTGTTAGGACCAAATACAGTTTCTTTTTCCAGTGTATTATTATCACTGATAAGGGCCGTTATAAATCCCCAACCTAAATATATAAATTAATGCGTACAACGTTCCTGTAAGAAGGCCAAACCCTGAAGCATCATCCTAATGACTTCAGCACTTATTTCTTCAATAGGTTCCTGATTTGCTTTAAAGAGGGATTTTTATAGCACCTAAATTGCAGTTTATACATAAGAACCATCGAAACTGAAGCAATGTCAGGGACCTGTAAGTGAAGGGCATAGACAGCTCAAGGCTCGCTTACCTTAGACAGCATGTAGCCACTTTTCAATCAAACATGTCAGAGTATTTGTCTGTCTGTTTGGTCAGTAAGTGTTTCAGTCACCGAGTGCAGATTATAATCCTTTTGATTTCTATCCAGGTCTCCACAGTACAAATACAAAAGGTCCTGAACTTTGGACTACACTAGGCACTGAAAGCACAGATACATGGTCTAGGGAGTAGTATTTCAGATCCATTACACGCTCACAACACAGTATTTTGTGAAAAGGTATTGTGATAACCGGCTTGGTTTACATTGCACAATAAAAGTTGAAAATTGTTTGCTTGTTTTCAGCGTGGCATGTTTCAAGATGTACTATCCCTTGACCCAGATGGCTCCACTGACCCCAGTGACCTTGGGCCTTGGAAAGATCGTCGCACATCACTTCACTTAGTCTCACAAGTGTGTGAGGCTATCAGAGCTAGCCAATTGATTTTACATGAACTACAGGATATGTACATGTAAGTACGCACATATTTGCGCCTGAAAGTGCCATTAAAGGTTCAGTCAATGCCTGAGGAGTTTGTGAGTTTAACCTGCGCATGAGTACATGTACATATTGAATAAATGTATACAACTGTTAAAAAAAGAGGGTATTTCTCAAGGTAAAACCTTTTCTATATTGCAGTGTGTGCTTTTGTTTGCCAAGGTGGAGGCCCGTGGGGTTGGGAGTAACACAAATAAACACAGTAGAAGGGAAAAACTAAATTAAGCCGCACACGACAGCACGAACACAACACTCAGACGGCATTGAGAGGACAGAGACACAGTGTATAACACATAAGAATGAAAAAGCCCACATACACACGCGTGATATGACACAACCTGAAGAGAGAGACAACAACAACACAGAGGCACATCAGACAACAACGTGACCCACTGTTCCCGTTCAATCTTCTGCAGTGTATGTTTTATTACTTATTGACACACAGGACACGACAACTGGGTTATTTTTTTTTTTTCACTCGAGCTGCTGGATGTGTTTGCACATGTGCGCGCCCACACAGACGCGCTCTTGCACTCGTGTTTGCAAGATTTAAGCTCTCTCTCACACACGCGCACACACAAACACACACACACACACACACACACACACATATTTACGTGTACTACTTTTTATAGGTGTATATCACAGTGCAATCCCATTTTCTTTCCAAAGATTTTTTTTTCACACAGAGTTCACAAAATTGACATTCAAGTAAGATATTGGGCTGAGGTTAGGTTTGATTGGTATAAAATACAGATGCTGTGCCCTAAAATGTCATTTGCCACCCAAACCTTAACATTCAGATTTAAGTGCGACCTAACCTTAGCTCAACCGTTTACCTCAATCTCTTTAACCTGTAATATTTAGTGGAAGTGAGAGCACACTTTCCCCACTTTCAGGCACAGGGAAGACTCCTCACAGGTGACACTTACAATCCACGGAACATGTAGACAAAACACTGTGGAAATGGTTGTGTATCTGTGGTTTGGAGTCATGCACAGTGCGTGTGTGCAGCTGTGTTAAAGTGGCTGCTGTACTGGTGTAGTCATGTAGTACTTGCTACGTCATGGAGAGCCAGATCAAAATTTCTGTGGGTTTTCACTCAACTACGGGCTCCTTGATTGATTTAACTTTTTGTTAGTGTTACCTCTGGTCTACGGTTTGATCCAGGATGAGGTGGAGTTTGCATTGAGGTCCTGCTGTAACAGAGACCCTTCCATCTTATACCAATCCTCAGTCAAAGGGGAGTCTGGGCTGGGTGCCAGGGCTGCTGCCTCTAGTTTGTTGTCAACAGGGGGGGTGTTGAAAGTTTGGAGGGAGTGTGAGGGAGTGTTTTGGTGCAGGTTGGCGGCAGTGGTGGTGGTTGGATTGCAGTAGTAAATGAATTAAGGTGTCAGGTTTTCATGAGCACGAAGATAATGCACATGGGGTAAAAAAAAATAAATAAAGGGGAGGGAGGGTTATGGAGTAGCACAAAGGAAAAGAAAGGGGGGAATGAGGGCATGGGGTTAAAGATGGGGCAGAGGAGGAAGGAGGTTAAGAGGGTAAATGTGAGGCAGGTTAGGGTAAAGAGAAGGGAGCAAAATTAAAAGGACGATGCAAGGCAAGAGAGAGAGAAACAGAGAGGGAGAAACAGAAGTGACGAGAAGTAAATTAATGCATGGTCAACTGTCTGAGTCCAGAAGACAGAGAAAGACAGAGATCGTTAATGAGCATGAATGAATGTGACATTGTGGGAGATAGAACAAAATTCACAGACACCGTGGAAAGATGGGAGACGGAGAGGAAGAGCGAGAAAAACGAAAAGGAGAGAAGTAGAGGGACAGGAAAACCTTGTCTGACAGAGGAAATTAAAACATGGTACCAAGCGGTGATGGAAACACAGAGAACATGAATGTGAAGAGGTGGAAACAAACAGAGCAGAGCAGAAGAGCTACGTGTGTGTGTTTGTGTGTGTGTGTGTGTGTGTGTGTGTGTGTTTATTCTTTTAAAGGAGACCTAAACTTTGCTCGGGGAAGTAAATCCGGAGACACACCCGGAGACACAAGAACGAAATGAAACAAAGCCTGAATATTTTTATTTGAAGAGTGCGAACAGTTTAATACGAGATCAGAAGGAATGTTTTGGAGTCTTTCACGAGTCCTTGTCGACATAATTCAAGCTGTGATGGGATTTTGGTTAATTTGGGGAGACACAAGGGGCGAAAACTGAGATTTAAGTTTGGATGATGACCCTCTTTTTTTTAACATCCAAATGGAATATCTAAAGGAGAATACAAGGTAACACATGCCCACCTTTTGAACATTATTTATTTATTTTTTATTATTATTTCCAGCATCAATAAAGCATGTTATTAGAGCAGATGTTCCTTGTTCACATCTGTCAGCAGTAGGCCTACATACGAGACATTTACATTCACACCGGTGTTTCACGTTGGTTGTATGTGTATTGTCAGATTTGAACAAAGACACTGTAGGCTGTTTTTTTTTTTTTTTACACTTTGTTTCGTTTGAAGAGACAGATTTGAATCATCACGAAGCCACAAAACGGCAGATATTTAACGAAAATGTTATTTCTTTTCTTTCTAAGTCGCCTTCAATTTCGAGTTCCTGCAGATAACTCTTCACTCCTCACATCTCACGGTAGGTGTGAAGTGTGAAATAGCGACATTTAAGACATCTCTGCAGCCTGTTTTATATGAGCCACAGTGAAAACGACCACAAGAAGATGTTTCCAGATATCCGTCTCTGTGCGTTATGAGAGTCCGGATTTAGGGCGTGTGTGGTGCCTCCTGCCCTTTGGCAAAAGTGGACCCGTATCTATAATTAAGCGCTCTTTTAATTCACTGTATCATCGCGATAGATACCAATCGGTGAGTTTTTAATCCCTTGTTAAACTCTGTGTCACCTCTCCCCTCCGGGCGCTTGTCGTCTCCTGTGCGCTCTGGTCACTTTACAGAGGACAGCCTCTGTTTCCAGCTGATGTTGTGATCTCCTTTAGTCTCTTTGGCACTTTTATTTATTTAGAAACAGTCGCTCCTTTGTCCCGCAGCGGCACTGATGTCGAGTCATGAAGGGAGGAATGAAGGACTTCAATCACAAACTGAGCAGATAAAGACTGCCACCGCCATTTTGGCTCCTTTTTTTTTTTCTTGTTGGTAACCACAAACTGAGTAAATAGTCAATTTATTTTTTTATATATATAAATCTACGAATTAATCCATGCTCGAGATAATGTGCGTACAATTAGAAGAAGTGGACAGATTCCTCTAATTAAAGACAAACCTCCACACGGTTTTGAAAAGACTACCTGCTTTTTTAAATCAGACAGGCGACACGGTGCCATGGTCGTCTGCCATTAGAGGTGTTGTGTTTGTTTTACAGGCTCCTGAGAAACAACATTAACAGCGTTTTCAAACTCGGGGGGCTGCTGACACCCTGGTGTGACATCACGCGTAGCTCTACGAGCCCTGGTTCACGCAGCTGGGTGCAGAGAGTCAAGTCAAGGAAGAAAAACTTCTATAATTTAGTGAGATTCACGACTTTTTCCACACAAAATATGAAGGAAACGTGCTCTTTTTTTTTAAAATTTAATTGTATTACTTTTTATTTGGAGGATGAAGCCAGACAGGCTCATCCTCTGTGGTGCGTCAATCTCATTTAACTTCCAAGGAAACATGAGGAAAAATACAAGATGTAGAACAAATCAAATCTAGTGTGATCCAACCACTTTTAAGTTATTATTTTCAAAGCTTCTAAATGAGTCTTATTTTAAAATATTCAAGCCATTATTATTATTATTTTTTTTTTTACATAGACGCCTCTGGAGCACCCAGAAAGAAAAGGCCTGGAAATAAAAAGGTCACCTGACTTGAGATCCTTCATGATTCCAGATGTTTTGAGCAAAAAACAGAAGAGGGGAAAGTGTATTAACCTGCATTTAAGGTATAAGAAAAACACCCTCATGACATGTGATACAGCTAAAAGAGAACATTTCAGGACACATATCATGAATTGAATATGTTGGATGAAGTGTTGTTTGTCTTTATTTCCATCTATTTTTCAGGACAAGTAAATATAAGAAGAAATGATATAGAGATTTATAATTTAAAATAAAAAATCACTTTTATATTTAAAGGACTGAAGGTTTGGATTGTTTTACTGATCCACTTTTATTTTCCTTTTCCCTTAGTTGTCTTTTACAGCTGAATTCCCGGCCTGCTCCTAGCTCAGGTGTGCAGTCTACCTGTCGCGGGGGGCGGGGGGGGGTTGAAGTCAAATCAGCCACTAAACTGTGCGTCTGTACAGTCTAATTAAAGCATCGCTGTCGCTGGAGGTTAGTGGAAACAAGCCGTCTCCTTCTTGACAAGTGTTTCCAGTACAGTCTCTCTCCCGGTGAAAACACACAGGGGCTTCAGTTTTCCCACCAGGCCACGCCCCCTCCGTCCTCTCCCCTCCTCCTCCTCCTCCAATGGCTGCGGGGCTCCGTCCCGTGCTCAGCCCCGGTTGGATAAAAACCTGGCTGGAGTGTCGGCAGCGCCCAACACAACACAAGACAACAGCGGACACACACAGACACACACAGAGACAGAGAGACAGACAGCACCGTGTCACAGCACCCGTCTATTTGGATAATATCAGAATATCTGCTCGGGGACGTTTTGTGTATTTTTTCTTTTTTTTTTTTTTGGAGCTATAAAGGTAAGATCTCCTCTCAATACCTCGTTTTCCTTTTTTTTTCTACTTGTGTGAATATCGGGAGCGAATAAGTGATCCGCAGTCCGCACAACACAGCGAGCTGGGGGGGAAAAAAACGAAACACAGGAGACTCTTAAAATGAGCCAGTGAAAACACTCCGGAGGCTTCATCATGTCGCTCTGATGTGGTGATACACAGAAATATGAGGTGTTATTATAGTGATAAGAGTTTATTGTTGGGAGGGGGTCAAAGATGTGATGCAGTTGAGCGGAAAGTTTTTTTTTTTTTTCAAAGAACTGTAATCATCACCCAGATCAGCCTCAGAGAGTTTCGACATTTGTGGTGATTTTTTTTTTAGAAAATCGCAGGTTGTGTTTTTTTATTTTTACTCCCGCTGCAGCTTCATAGGTGGTCCGACCCCCCCTCCAAAAAAAAATGAATGTCAGTGCTCGGGCCCGATATTAGGAGGCTGTTACAGGCTGCATGCTGCGAGTCATACAAGTCGTGCGTCCCCCCTCATCTCCTGTAGGCAAAGTTAAACTCTGCAAAATGACAAGAAATGAAAGAAAATGAAGTTTAATGCGAGAATGAACATTTGGTAATCTAGTCGTCAACCTCTTTCTGTGCAAGCGACCGCGCAAGTGTCTAACAACACGATCAGTACAAAGGTAGATTCAAATAATCCACCTGTACAACTAAACGGAAGCTGTCAGATAGAAAACACGCGCAAACAAGCCATCAGAATCCTTCTTAAAAAGTCACTTTAAGAAGATGAAACGACAGGCGGTGAATTTGAGGTGTAATGGTTGGAAATAAACTTAAATCTGTAAAACAAAATGTAAAAAAAAATCCAGGAGAATATCACCTGTATTAAGAGTGACATTCAATATCAACCAGTTAAAACAGTTTTTACGTGACTTATATTAACGACATGGTTACACAAGACTGATCAGGAAACACAAAGTTACATTAAATAAATCAAGAAAAAGCTTCTTTCTGTTTATGTCCAAAAAATCAATAATCAGTAGTGATTAAATAACTATTGCGAATGATATTGTTCTGTAATCATAATAACATTTTTATTTTATTTTAAGGTTCAAGGCGATTTTGTTTATTATACAACACAGGGAGCATAACGAAATTAACGTTTGTTTAAACTTCTTAATATATGTAATAAATAATAGGTGACATATATATATATATATATATATA